>OZ010799.1:268255763-268371763 GCA_963932465.1 Maratus speciosus | reverse complement strand
GAGGCTCTGAGGAGTTCAGTCTTAATTTTTTAAATGGGAAATGTCCCGTTCTCTTGGCATATTGCTGAAAAAGTCCTTTAGGTAAAAGATTTAATAAAAAATAGATTCCTGCTACGCTGTCTTTTAACCCTTTAAATGCCGGGTGTTGCTTTTCGGCAACATACCCAATTTAGGCTCTAAAATACTATTAGAATAATATTAAAGCTATAATGCCTAATGTTACCAATAAAATACACTCTGAAAATATTATTAAATCGATTTCCAACATGTAGATGGCAACACTTGTGCTGTTTAAGAATAAAGAAAAATTTATTTTTTCAATTGTTGCTACTTGTTCTTTTTGTTTTGTTTGGAAGCTTGCGAAATACCCTATTTTGCTCTGCAGTGAGGAAGTAAAATTTATTTCTATTTATAGTTCCTAAAATTCTTGTGTGTTTAATATTATAGAATTTTATCAAGGAAAATTATTTTTTCAATTAAAGACCAGTATTGCCGATTAGTAACAAACTGTTTTTTAGCCGTAAGCCATACTTAAAACAAAATATGATTTTTTAAAGTATTTTTCCCATGATTTATTTAAAAAATGACAGCTGAAAACATTATTACAATGATTTTTGAAAAATCTGGCATTTAAGGGTTAAGGAAGCATTATGACTCATTTTTTTCTTAGTAATCTGTATATATATTACGCTATCGTAAGAGGCACAGAAATCGCGATTATTTGTTAATTGTTTAATGGCAACGCCCGAATGAAACGCATCTTATTGGTTGTTGAACAGCATTTAATGCATCTCCATACCTATAAGGGGGTTACCGAAGGGGGGACCTGTTCCGCTGCCAAGTTTGTCGCCAACTTCGCGATATATCACCAAATTTGGCGACCAAAATTAGTCTCCAAAAGTGACGCCAACTTCACGATATCTCTAACATTTCGCCAAATTTCCACAGACTTCCATTGTAAATCTATAGGGTTTACTTGCTTACAGAAAATCAACAAATTGCGATATTTTAATGCAACCAAAACTGATATTAGCTTAAGGGATTATATTATTTTAATGCATCAAAACTAATATTAGCTTAAGGGATTATATTAATTATATTTAAGGGAGTCTAAGTAAATTAAATTATGAATAAATGTAACTTGATGCAATGCTTAGCATGCTTTTTCAAAAATAAATTTTAAGGGAAACCAAACTGGTCGTCGAGGTCGACTAGTATTGTTTTAAATCAATAATTAAAACATTTTGTTTCTTGCGAAATTGAGGCCTTTGGTGTCGCTAAATTTATTTCAACAGCAAACAAAATTATTTGAATCAAAACTTACTAACAATGGTTCGACACTTGAGTAATTATTCTGATTTGCTTCCAACCTGAAATTTTAAGTGCAATGTTTCAACTAAGGGGAAACGCATCTCATTGGTTATTGAACAGCATTTAATGCATCTCCATACCTATAAGGGGGGTGTTACCGTAGGGGGGGACCATATTCCGCTGCCAAGTTTTTTGCCAAAGTGGCGATATATCGCCAAATATGGCGATCAAACTTAGCCACCGAAAGTGACGCCAACTTGGCGATATCTCTAATATTTCGCCAAATTCCCATAGACGATTTGGCGAGATGAAATTTTAAGGAAATGAAATTTTGATGAGATACAATGAAATAACGAGATGAAATTTTTGTCATTTTTGTAACGAGATTGTATCTTTTAAAAATATTTAGAAAAGTCAATAATTTCTTTTTTTCAAAAGTTCTGTAAATTTTACTATAGATATTGACATGACATAACAACTTTTTCTTGTAGAGTTTGTCAAAATATTAAACATCCATTTTTGTGTATTATTTTAAATATTAAGAATTTAATGTTTTAAAATGTGAATTAGAAAGTGAATCATTCGAAAATCTTCCTAAGTCATTGGAATAAAAACTTCCAAACTTATTTAGAACTGCAGTAAAACCACCCTAAGGCGACTGCGTTCCGTTGCAATAAAAATTGGTTGCTCCGAGAGGTGGTCTCTTAAAGGAGGTCATGTTTAAATTTAGATTTTAATTGTTGAAAAAAGATAACAATTAAAGTTACTAAAATTTATTTTTCACATTAGGGAAAATGTAAAAATTGAAACATTAATCAAAACAAATGTTAATTACATAAGTTAATCACTGCAGAGTTTTAAAAATGAATACATTGACGTTTGCTTTGATTTTACGGTTTTATCTTTTATAGCTTTTATTTCCAAGTCCTTTCGAAGTTCAGTAAATAAATGCAATTTTTTGGACGGGAACAAATAATGACGATTTCATTAATTTATCTATTTCTTTGAGAGTTTCCTGACAGAATAGGGCAAAGGAGTTTATTGACCGTTATTCTTATTTTGTCATCAGAGTTAAATTCGTTGCCTAAAAAAGCACAAAGGCGTTTAAAAAATTAAAAAAATTATTTTAATTAATTAAGCATTTTTTAAATTTAATTATTAGCATTTTTAATTAATATTAATTAAACATTTATTTTAATTCATAAATATAAAAGGCTTTTGAATAAATTCGCCAAAGCATTCTTGCATAAGTTCACCCAAATGACGTCATTTCTACCATCTCTAAAATTAGAAACCAGATCTTGGAAGAACGAAAAGCTTTTGGCAAATAAAGTTATAGAATACGTGCATTTTTATTGGGAAAGCTTTTGAGTTAAATCGTAAATATAATTTATTATTTGAAATATTGTATTTAATAAAATTAATAGTATAATTGCCGTCTAAATTTTCTATAAAATTAGATTTCATTTTTCCCAAAATAATCGAATGATCTTATTCAATTCAAAAACATTCAATTCGCCACGCAACTAGTATAAATAATGGTATAAATAAAACAATCTCAATCTTTAAACCTGATTTTCTCAGTTTCAAATTTTTACACTTATATGCAAGATTTTTTTTTTTTTTTTAAGTAGATATTCTGGTACAACTGTTTGTGACAAACATTTTTGCGTTATTTTATTTATTTATTTATTTATTTATTTATTTTGTTAACATTTTGAGATTAGATAAGGCGAAATTTTCTGTGAATAAAAATTAAATTTAAAAAATCAAAAAACTCGACTACGCAAAAAGCGAACAAATTTATTATTTCTCATCAATTAGCCCCGTGGTAGGGGTGGAAAAAAAGGCCGAATTCGGAATTAATTAGATGAAAGCTGGAAATTGTTTTAATCCATTTAGTTTCGGTCTAGAATGTATATGCTATGTTTTCCCCCTCGTACTATATGAGCGTTAGGAAATATGTACAGATTTATAGTCAAAAAACACGTTATTTTACACACCATAACAGTATCTCAAAACAGCTAACTCTGTCAAAAAATATTGTCAATAAAAATGTTGTAGAGCTTCAAATTCTGAGTAAAATGAGTACCTACACTTAATATTTTTGTTGAACATTAAGGTCACAATTCTACTTTAAAGTTTTAGACCCCTGGTCATGGAGTTGAACTCAGAATTAATTAGGAGGAAACTGGAAATTGTTTTAATCCCTTCAGTTTAGGTCTAAAATGAACGTACTATGTTTTCTTCCTCGTACTGGAGTGAATGTTAGAAAATATGTAGATATTTATTTTCGAAAAACACTTTTTTTAATTACCATAACAATATCTCAAAAAAGCTAACTCTATAAAAAACATTGTCAATACAAATGTTGTAGAGCTTAAAATTCTGAATAAAATGAGTACCATCATTAATACTTTTGATCTACGTTAAGGTTGCAATTCTATTTCAAAATTTTTCAAATTAAGAGCTTGAAGCCAGGAGAGACCAAATTAACTTAACAATATCTCAAAATTGTGGCCTTAATATTGAACAAAAATATTCAGTGTAGGTACTCATTTTACTCAAAATTTTGGGCTCTACAACTTTGTACTGACAATGTTTTTGATAGAGTTAGCTGTTTTGAGATATTGTTAAGTTAACTTGGTCTCGCCTGGCTTCAAGCTCTTGATTAGCGAATAAGGCAAAATTTTGAAATAGAACTACGACCTTAACGTTGAACAGAAATATTAATGATAGTACTCATTTTATTCAGAATCTTAAGCTCTACAACATTTGTACCGACAATGTTTATTATAGAGTTAGCTTTTTTGAGATATTGTTAAGGTAATTAAAAAAAAACGTGTTTTTCGAAAATAAATATGTACATATTTTCTAACATTCACTCCAGTACGAGGAAGAAAACACAGTACGTTTATTTAGATTTAAACTGAAGGGATTAAAACAATTTCCAGTTTCCTCCTAATTAATTATGAGTTCAACCCCCTGACCAGCTGTCTAAAACTTTAAAGTAGAATTGTGACCTTAATGTTCAACAAAAATATTAAGTGTAGGTACTCATTTTACTCAGAATTTGAAGATCTACAACATTTATATTGACAATGTTTTTGGTAGAGTTAGCTGTTTTGAGATACTGTTATGGTATGTAAAAAAACGTATTTTTTTACTATAAATCTGTACATATTTCCTAACGCTTACCTAGTACGAGAGGGAAAACACAGCATATTCATTCCAGACCTAAACTGAAGGGATTAAAACAATTTCCAGCTTTTCTCTATTTAATTCCAAATTCAACCCCCTAACCACTGGGCTAAATGTGAAACTATTTTTTTCTTATATTACATACCTATTTTTTTTATTTACTTGTATTGATGACTTTTAAGTTGCATTTAATTGCTAGTTCCTATCTATAAACATTGTTTTGTTGAGGCCTATAAGAAGTCTATGATGGATAGAGTTGCAGTAAAGCTAGAGATCCTACCTACACAACTTCCAGGTTGTGTAATATTTAAACGGAGCTTCTGACTGTAAAATAGTCAATGAACCATCGTCTTCATTTTAAAAAGACCTATCTAATGATATGCCACTCAATAGGGTGCGTAAAATCTTTTTTTCGTCTCTACCGCCATTTTGCATTTTACGGCCGCCATTTTGAATTTTTAAAAACAAAACCTAGCCTATAACCATCGGACGATTAAGACGAATCGATAGAGACCTCATTCATTAAAATCCATCCAGCCGTTGGGATGTTTCGAGGGTATAAAGAAATCCACATACCCAGATGCGCGTGAAACATATAACCCTTCTTTTCAGTCGGGTAAAAAGTACTGTTGTCAATTTGGAAACCCGCATTTGGACAATAAAAACAAGCAGAAAACAGGAATACTGCATTTTCAGAATTTAGTGTCGTCCCCTATGGGGAAAATTATTATTACGAGGTTAACCCGTCGAATTTCGACGAAAGAAAATCTTTAAGAAGGAACTGTTTTATTAATTTATAATAAGCCTACAAAATTAGTTACAACAAAAAAAATGCATCTTATTTTGGTTAGTCTAACTCTGAAACAAGTATTACTGTAACCTAAAGGTCATTGCTCTTCCATAAAAGTGTCTTTATAAAACTGCTGGTTAATAAATAATGCAAAAAAAAAAAAAAAAAAAAAAAAAAAAAAAAACTACAAAATAATTAATATCTCAAAACTAAACTGGGATTTTATAAAACTTTGCGTTTTCTCAAAGTGTGATTTCAATTGCGTTATTTTCAAAAGTGACGCATTTCTACCTGTGAAGAAATTCTGATTTAATTCCAAACTTCATTTGTTTGTAACATATTAATATGGATGCTGAAAATTAATTATAATTTATAATAACACCATGTTTTATCAGAAAACATTCATTTATATTTTTCCAAAATAGCACATATTTCAGTTAATTTTTTTTCGGTTGTTATGAGAAAATAGTAACGATATACTATTTTCCCTTTATTTTCCACAGAAATGAAGCCAGCCTTCAGTTGCCACCATTACAGAATTTGCACTAAAAACTGCAAAAAAATGAATATCTCAAAATTAAATGGAGTTGCAGTTTTCAAACAAATTGCAGTTAAAAGTACATTTTTTCCCTTATACGAAGGTGTAAAAATTGAAAATGTGCGGTGCATAGAAGTTTTAAAAATTGCAGCAAAGGTTATCAGTATTTAACCGTACAATGATACATCTTTTTCGTTTTACGGCTAGTTTACGTAACGTAACGTTATTCATTAGTGGCGACTAGAGTCCTGCATCGGCTCGGGTTACCCGCTTTTACCCGAACTCGACCCGACCCGAACCGAGGGTCGGGTCGGGTTGGCACTATATTTTCCCGTTGCGGGCCGGGTTGACTTTAATTTTTTTGTGCGTGTCGGGTTCGGGTCGGGTTGACTTTTATTGTTTCGGTTTTGGGTTGCTTTTTTACTCTTGCGGTTCGGGTTCGGGTTGACCCGCTTTTTTAAAAGAATGTGGAAAATATTTTTTCTCGTTAAAAGCATATATAAACCGCAGATCAAAGTTTCACAAAAGCAAAATGTGTGTCTGTCTGTTTTGTCTTTAGTCATCCTTTCACGAGTCTTCGAAGTAACTAACTGCATTATATTTTTACCGTATTTTAAAAATACAATACGCTGCAAAACGCTAAATGGTACTTCCTGTCTAATGTATCAAGTGAATAATTTAATTGTGGTCATACGCGATGCACATGTTATCGGGAAAATTTTCATAATAATAACTGCTAATAAACTAAAGGCAGATGGCCATTTGTGTAAAAAAGGATGTATCGCTATAAGTGGCACTTTTGAAACCGCAACTAATTTGGAAGCATATTTAAAGATTAGATTTTTAGTTTTATACCATTTAGAGTCTTGCATCGTGTCGGGTCAGAGGTTTTACTATAGTTGAATATTAAAGAATATAGATTTGTTCATTCTTCTTTGTAAAACATAATAATGGTTTTAGAGAATTAGAGGTCTGGAATTTCCAGGCCCGAGATCGGCACGCCCCGTGCAAAACTTAAAAGTTCTTCCCTAGCCCGTCACGGCCCGTTTATGATTTTATGGGCTTCGTCTAAATATTTATATCGGGCCGGTAGATCCGCTTAGTTGTAATTATCGGCCCGGCGTGACAGGGCCGATCAATTATTTTGCCGCCCGGCCCGTTGAAAAAACTGTCCTAATAAAGTGGCCTGGCCAGTTTCAAATTTTTCCGCCCCGCCGTGGTGGCCGCGGGCCGAACCGGTGCAGACCTTTATTAGAGATACAATCATAGATTATTTTTCATGATGGTATTAAAACATGATTTGCCTTCCTTACATTGCCGGTTCGGGTCGGGTTGCGGGTTGAAATATTGCGGGTTGCCCGAAATTATTTTTGCGTGTTCGGGTCGGGTTGCGGGTTGCCGAAAATTATTATTGCGGGTTCGGGTCGGGTTGCGGTTTGACTTAAAATGGAATTTGCGGGTTCGGGTCGGGCAGAACCCGAACCGCGCAGGACTCTAGTGGCGACACTTTAATTGCTGCTTGAAAGAAATAGCGTATGGGGGGGGGGGGGGGAATTAGATGTCGTGAATATCACGGCAGTTGTTCGTTAAGGATTAATAATCTGATAATAATATTGCAAATACCGCCAAACATTTCACCGTATAGTTAGAACTTCGTGAAATATTTAAAAAAAAACTATAATTATTGATTTAATTTAAATTTCAAGTAAGTAGAACTTCGATTCTCCGAAGCAATTTTCGGAAAATCGAAATTTTCGAATAATCGAGAAAACTTCCATTTTAAGATTAAGGAGGGATATATGCAATATTTCTTATTATGGTAACAACTGCTTAATAAAAATAAAGCAATAAAAAAGTGGAAACAAGAATAAATTTCCTGAATTTTAATTTTGAAATTAAATACCTTTCACATATATCACAAGGGTCTGAAAAAAATGGTTTCTTTGTCGCATTTCGATTGCCTTTGCTTTGAAGCTCGATCTCGGAGTTTAACATTATTAGTTTACAAGTATCACAGCGTTTCAGCTTCTCCAGCCATGCCAAACGTTTTACAAAACATTCAAAAACTTGAGAATTGCTAATTTGTTCGTTTTATTTGTTCCACTCCGCAGCTTACGGGAGCTCAAGTTAAGTTCAAAAGAACGCTAAGAAAGGGGATCGAAAATATTTACATGTACTCGTAGTTCGGAAAGGATCGCTTGCACACAAAGTATATGATAGCTTAAAATTAAAAAAAAAATGTTTTCAAAATGGATTTTGCACACAAGGAATGTGATAGAATAAGAAAAAAACGTTTAAAAATGGATTTCGGTTAAAAAAGTTTCGGATAAAAGAGGGGCTCTACTGTATATAAAACATCTTAAGAAAAATAATTTAATTAATATGGAAAACTAATATAAATAATTAAGTAAGATGACATTAAATGATCAATAAAATATTTAAGTAAAAGACGAAAAAATCATCTATCTCCTTTACTATTTATAATTATCTTGAAATGAACAAAACTTCAGAGGAAGAAAAGCTAATTTAAAAAATTAAATTATGAAATAAAATTGAAATAGGGAAACAAGATTTAAAAGAAAATAATTTATAAAATAATTTCAGATAAAATCAATACAAAAACACATTAATATTTTTATTTGCAATATATTTAAATATGAGACTCCGGAAAAAAATTCAGGATTAAATCAAAAAGAACTGCCATTTCTAAAATGACATTTCAAATTCGTAAATCTGATATCTCAATGGTGCTTTTAGCTATATTAAATGTTATTCTGCCCGTGGATAAAAGAATAAAAATATAAAAGAAAAGAAGCTGTGTGGTAAAATATAATAATGTAAAATGGAGTCTTCGAAAAAGCTTTTTGGAAATAATTTTGGGAATAATATAAAAAATTGGCATTGGCAGTCGTGAAAAAAAAGTAAACATCCCCTACTAACTCTGCAACAAATTACTGTAGAAGAATGTCACTAGTACCAAACGATTGGAAATAAAGACTACTTTTAAATGATGCATATAAAGTTTGATTAGGGGGCTATCTACACATCAAAACAAACCAAAACTTGATTTTTTTTCAATAGCAATATTTAAGTTTGGCACCATAAATAAATTTTACACCCTTCAATTAGACTAAATCCAAATTTTCATGAAATTCATACGGTTAGTTTCGGAGAAATTAATTATTTTAAAATGAGCCTAATTTAGGGGCTGTATTCAAATTGAAGTTTATTACCAGATTGTTGAAATGCTACTGAATGACTATGTGACTTCTATTAATATATTATTTCTTGCCAATAAGACCGTTTCACTCGCTTAATATAATCAGGAGGGGTAATTATGACCACTTTTTACATTTTCAATATTTTTTTTTTTTTTTACTTATTTCTATTTGGAAAAGTGATGTTTTTAGTACATAGGAAGTAACTTTGATCCTTTAAAAACACCTTTTAAAAGTTTTAATTCTCATAGCTGTCTTTTTTTTAAGTAAAAAGGATGGTTATAATTACCCCACCAAAAACTCACAATCACATAAGTTTGGGGTAATTAAGACCACTAGTGGGGAAATTATGACCACTCTATTTTCTCTTTATACTTGTCAATACACATTTGTTTGGGGTAATTGTGACCACTTTGAACTCCAAAGTGACAAATCCGTTTATCAAAAATTTTATAGACTTAGTTTCAAATTGCTATTCGGATATCAAAAAGGCTTCAGACTAGTAATAAAGAATATATAAGATGAAATATACATTATGAGGTTAATATCTAAGTTTGAAACAAGATTTTACCATACACAGTTTTCACCAATATGACGGCGGTCATAATTACCCCCCCCCCCTGGTCATAATTACCCCACCTGACCCTATATTTCGACTATTGCCATCCCGAATGCTTCATTAAAATGGGTAAAATGTATTTTTCTCAAATTATGCTTGTCTGGACGTCATAGACGGCCCCTTAAACGATCATTTTGACGTTTTTTGCTCATAATTTGAAAACTACGTGGAAGAAAAAATTGAAATTGACAATTTACATAAAGCAGGACATAATAAATGTAAATCTATCAAGAAAAATTGTAGGTTGCAATAGTAGGTAGTAATTGCTTTTTTCAAATATTAATTTCATAATTCATATTATAAAGTTTTTAAAATTACAAATTCAGTGAATTTATGTTTGGGTTTTTCGGTATTATAATTAAAGAAATATATATATCACATTAGGGTTATAATTTCGGGAGATATTAATAAAAATATGAAAATGTAATTTAACCCTTTCAGGGGCAAGGTACTTGCATTCGTAAAATTTTAAAATAATTGAATGACACCAGTATTTACACGAAAATTTATTTCTAAAGATGAAAAAGTATATTTTCGCGCATTTAATAAAAGTGAAATTTTCATTGATAAAAATTCTGGTACCAATGTGGCAAATAGGAATTAAAATTAGGTGACGCCGTAGCGGCATCACCGCCCTTCAAAGGGTTAACATTAGAAGCTCTAAATTTTGAATGTTTATAATTAAAAAAACTTATCACCAAATTGACTTGAAATTTCATTTTTAGGCATAGTTTGAACCGAAGAATTAAAATATACTGTCAGAATTGCGTGTTGTCATTGAAAAAAATAAGTTTGGTCTGGTTTTGATTAGTAGATGGTCTCCTAAGCAAATTTTACATACATCCTTTAAAAGTAGACTTTATTTCCAAACGTTTGGTACATGTAATTTTCTTCTATTATACATAGTTGCAGAGTTAGTAGGGGGTGTTTACATTTTTTTATCACGACTGTACATACGATATAATTTTTAATAGGTTTTGACGCGTACACAGAAATCTTGTTAAAACGCTACTTTATTATTATTTTTTAGTGCTATTAATTAAAAATTAATTGATAAATTATTACAAAATGATTTCAAAGATTGCACTGAGAAAGCTTCGCTCAGTTCTACTGGTTATGTAATAAATTAAGATAATGAAATATGTAATCTAATATATAAAAATGAAAATTTGTCTGTCTGTAATGATAACAAATCCACAGTTTGGAAGCCAGAATTGTGAAATGTTATGTACATGTGTATTAAAAAACGGGCGAGGCAACTAAAGCAATCCGGAAACGAAATAATTTATAGTTAACATTTAATTAATAAAAAACCACCAATTTAACAGCAATTTCCTATCAAATTTTAAAATTTTTCGTTATAGCAGCTGCCAACAATTAAAGATTCACATTAAAATCCTTTTTTTTTTATGTTCAACCCGTAATCGCGCGAGTTCTTTAACCAATGTGAGACATACGTATTACATACGCCACGCTGCAATACTAAAAAGCTGTAACAGGTACTACGATAATTCTCTTACCTCACATGCAAATAATTAGAGATATACTTGTTACGTACGCCACGCTGGAATTCTAAGAAGCTCTAGCGGGTATTACGATAATTCGTTTACCTCACATGCAAATAATTAGATATTATTTAATTGCGCTTAATTATTACAATTTTTTAAAAATAAAGAAACGCATTTTATCATAAACATCAACAAAACTTCTTATTCTATTTATTCCCTTATTCCAAAGATATCGTTTTATCATGTGCTGCCATAGTAACATGATAAATTAAATTTCATTAAAAAAAAAGGCACGGTAGTAGAAATATATTTTACTAAATCGAATAGTTATTTTTGTTTTAGAATTAAATTCATGAACTCCCGTGCATAGAACGGGTTAATCAGCTAGTAAATTATAAATTTGAAGCTAGAAGATAATTTTTATATTTTCTTCAAAATACACTGAAATTTCCATTTAACGAAGTCTCATCGTTGCACTTAAACACTTCGTTTTGATAAAAATTCGTTAAATAGAAATCAATTCAAATTCATGAAATTTTTATAACACATGCATAAAATTAAAAATACACATAAAATGGAAATATTGGAAAAAAGTATTTTAATTGGGACAGTAACTTTTTCTTATGCAGTGTAGACATATACCGGTTGTGCCAAAAATGACTGATGGATTTTAAAATTCAATAACTTGCAAACGGTGACAGATATTTAAAAAATTGCAGGAGAGCTTTGTAAGATGTCAGGAGTTTTTATGCTGCAATTCTCAGTTTTAGTTACAAATAGCGTCGATAGATGGCGCTGCAAGCAATAAGCGCTGAATCGATGGTCGATTTTTCAGCCTCCATCTTCTTCCATGCGAAAAAAGGAGATGAAAATGTATTGAATGAATCCCGAAGTACCAAAAACCGACTGTGGACTGGGCACCTATTGCTCTCAGCGCCATCTATTGTTTGAAATTCGAACTAAAATCAAGAATCACAGTAAAAAATCCCCTGACATCATACATAATCGCCCTGCAAGAATTTTTTTAATATCTGTCACCGTTTGCTAGTTATTGAATTTTAAAATCCATCAGTCCTTTTTGGAACAGCCGGTAAGTAAAATTTAATTAGTATGTCTAAAAAAAAAACAAATAACAAAGAGAGGTAAACATAAACTGAAGCGTAGCGTACCTTTCCTTTTTTTTTAAGTATTCCAATTGGTTGATTTTTAAAAAGTCTGTAATATTACTTTGTACATGTTAATTATAAAAAATACACTGTTCATAAATACACTGTTCATGTTTTGCACTTTTGTAAGTATCCGAACAATTAATTCATCTGTAACGTTCTCATGAAACTGGAATGCCCTTCTTATTGTATCGAAGGTTTTTAGCATTTCTTCTTTTGAATGGAGATGATTAAATAAGTAAATAATTTAAGTTTCATACAATCCGCTGAAATAAATTCATACATACATCGCAACAGCAACCTCGCCTTTTGAATGTTGTACATGCACGAAAGTGGACGACACTGCGTTATATAGAATATATTTATCGTAATATGGAGATTAATTTGCATGTGAATGGTGTTTAAAGTTGTTTCTGCAGAAAATTTCGCAAAGTAGAAAACTTCGTTAAATACTGTAAAAGCAATTATTTTCGCGAGTCGTAATTTTCGTGAAAATGGAGATATCGGTGATTTCGCGAGCTGAAAATTTCGCGAATTTTATATGAACTGAACCGAAAGTGGAAAATTTCCAAAACTACCAAAATAGAACCCCTTTTGCATAAAGCAATTTAAGAAACTTCCTTTTGTCAGAAAAGTTCTTCGCACCCGTCCCCATCTCCCCATCGCTCTAAAAATGAATGGCTTCAAAGAAGCCATTGTAGAATTGTAAATAAATGAGCTGCATTCTATTAGTTGTAGTATTATTATTTTTATTCAAGAAATAGTTGTATAATATTCAAGAAATAGTTGTAAGTATCCAATAAATTTTTGTACTTATTTCTTATTTAAGTAACTGTAATCATTAAATTTCGAAAGTGAAAAATTTCCTATTTTTCATTATTATTTGAGGCAAAAAAAATATACATTTCGCGAGGCTTAAATTTTCGCGATTACGACGGGCTCGCCAAAATCACGAAAATTAAAGTATCGCGAAAATAAGTGCTTTTACAGTAGGCAATTCGTTAAGAGGACGTTCGACTGTATAATTAAAAGCCTACAAGTTTCAACGTAATTAAAGAATACTTTCTATATATCAATCTTAATGAATAGTGTACTAATGTCTAAAACTAATTAAATAAGTCAAAAGACTGTATTTAAAAACTAGTGTCGTGAAGAAATTTTCATCTTGTCATTAATATAAACTTTACAACATACTTATAACTACATAAAAGGTGATACAAACATATAAACAATATTATTTAATAGAACCCTGAGATCTTTCGAACACCCACGCTCTCATTTTCAAATTAAAAAAAAAAATCACTTTCTAAACTTTTCTTTCAAAAATCACTTTCGGAAACTTAAGGAAAGACTAAAAGAGCACTTTTATGGTATCAAGTTTAACAAACCAAGTACAGCTTTATCAGATTGCATCAAAATGAAAATATTCAGATAAACTTCGAAAAAGCTAAAATGATCATTTCAATATCTAACCATTATTCTTCAACTATCCGTGAATCCATTGAAATTTTACTTAGGAGCTGTTTGTAACGATGTCCTTTCTTATAATATTCCCGCGATTTGATATAATATTCTAAATATTTCAAAAACTCCTGAAAATATGAACTGATCTTTTCACCCCTCTGCAGAGAAATGGACTGAACTCCGCTTGCGCATGCGTAGTATTTTGTTTTTGTTTAAATTTGTTTTCTATTCAGTCACTCATATTTTCCCTTTGAAAATGAACGCGTGTGAGTTCGAAAGTTCTCAGGGTTGTATTAAATATTATTTTTATATGTTTGTATTACCTTTTTAGTAGTTATAAGTATGTTGTAAAGTTTATAATTAAATAAGGCTCATTATATCGCCCTTAATTGAAAAGATATACAAAAATCTTAACATAAAAAAGAATGTCTCAAAAATCCTTTCGAAGATTAATTTACTTATTCTCTAATACATTTAGTAATATAAACATATGAATCAATATTTTGAATAGAAAAAATTACTTTCTAAAACTTTCAAAAGCAATATATTTTATGATGAATATTTTTTTATCTTTTAGAATTCTCCAATTTAAGAATTATCAAATAATATTTGCAGTGATTTCGATATTAAATTATGAGAGTTGTTCTTTTGATTAATGAAAAATTCTTTGGAGGAATATTTAATCAAAACTATTTCTGAAGATTTTCCGAAACAAAATTGAAATTGATATATTATGTAAACAAAAGTATGATTGTAATATATTATTAAGTAAAGGGCTGCCTAATGACTTCATCCAAACTTTGCTAAAAATCTAAATCTTATGAAATATATTCAATATTTTAAACAAGTTGTCTTATTATTCTGTTAAATTTTATTTACATAAATTCTGGATAATATATTGAAGTCTTGAAACAAAATTTAATCTAATTAAATTTGATACTCTTTGAAAAAGTCATATACCAAAATATGTAAAAAATTAAATGTAAAAAGTCTTACGTACCAGCATTCAAAAAGGTACGACCGTTATGTTTTCAATAACATTAATCATTATTCGTAGTATTAAACTTTCCTTATAAAAAAATAAATCTAACTTGAAATGTGAATGATTTTTTTACTCTATATTCATATGAAGAATGCTTCTATTTGAAAAAAAAAGTCTTATGGCATTTGAGCAATTTAGAAGTTTTGGAATATTCCAAGTACGTTTTTATGTAGTATTTTTGACCGAAGTATCTATTGATATAAGTATTTTTGAGCGATATCTGTCTGCATGTCTTTCCAGTAAATTTGTGGTGCGGTAAAGCAAGAACTAATGCTAATTTTATGTTTAATTGGATCTTGCCAAACATTGGTACTGATTAGATATTGATGTATATTGACCAACAGGTAGCACTCGTGTTCACAATGTGCGTTCGCATTAAATATTACTTTAAGAAAAAAAAATATATATTAAATGTAGGTTTTGGTAGCTCACAGGAGTTACTATGCTTTTCGCTGCTTTATGCTTATTAACCATTTGGAAAAATGGTTATTGTTCTCGTCAGGATGGGAAATTAAAAGCATATCTGAAGGTTTTCATTGGTTTAATCCGCATTTTATTCGTTTTATGATTGGTCTATACAGTAATCTGTATTTCCCTTTAATTTCAACAACGATGGATACCTTCTGTTGCCACTATGACAAAAAAGTAATAAAAACTACAAAAAAAAAACAATAACTCAGAAACAAATTGAGATACAGCTTTCAAACAAATTGCATTTAAAAGTACATTTTTTTCTCTATCCGACGGTGTAAAAGGTAATATTGTCGGATGTTTAGAAGTTTAAAAATGAAATTTCATTTAAAATTGGCCGTCAGATTTCTTGGAAATCTGACGATGGAAATGCCTTTTCCCGAACAGCCAATGAAATGCTTGGATATTTACGTAAGTTTCAGGTAGATAATACTTAAGTTTCATGAAATTTGACGGGTCGCATGCAATATTTTTGGCTTGCAATTTTTACGTGTAATAACACTATTAATGTTTAATTCATGGCGTACGTAATGTATGATCAACTCCGTGCGGTTTTTTTGTCTTAAATTTTAGTCTTAAAAAAAATCGTTTTCCAAATGGTCGTTGTAATTTGATAAATTGCTATTTTTTTAAATACTATTTTTATGCTATGCTTATACAATGCTTTTGTCGATGAAAATTATATCAAGGTACCCAAGTGGTCCGCTTTTGAAATACCAGAATTTTCTAAAAAGATTTTTCATGCTAGATTTCTACAGCAATTGATATAAATTTCGGCTTAGGTTTCAACAAATTTTGCATATAAATCTAAAAAGAAACTTTTTTCTTAGAAAAATGTGGTATTTAGAAAACGGAAAATTTGGGAGGCCTATTATAGCTTTATCTAAGTTGCTTTCTTGTAGAAACACACCAAATTTTATATTTTATATTATTAATTAATATGTTGGTCAATATTTGCATTTTAATCTTAGAATGGCACACTGTGTTTTCTCAAACCCCACGATTTCTTATTTTGTCAATTCTTAGAATGACACACTGGGGAATCACAAACCCTACGATTTTTTATTTTGTTAGTTCTTAGAATGACGCACTGGGGTCTCACAAACCACGAGTTTTTATTTTTTCAATTCCTAGAATTATTTACTGGGGTCTCACAAAGACCACGATTTTTTATTTGTTCAGTTCTTAGAATGACACACTGGGTTCTCCCAAACACAGAGTTTCTATTTTTTTCAATTCCTAGAATGATTTAATGGAGTCTCACAAACCCCACGATTTTTTATCTTGTTAGTTCTTAAAATGAAAAACTGGGGGCCTCACAAAACCCGAGTTCCTATTTTGTCCATTCCTAGAATGACACACTGGAGTTTCACAAACACCACGATTTTTTATTTTGTCAATTCCTAGAATGACACACTGAGATCTCACAAACCCCACGATTTTTGACAGCCACACACACTTTGAATATAAAGTTACATTTATTTTTCCAATGGATTGATAGCTATTCGACACCAGCTTCGATATCGTTTGGAATCTCTGCGAACTTACTGATAGCTGGATGCGCTGTGTTGGAGAGATGCAAAAACTTGCTAATTAATGCAGTTTTTATGCCGACTGCCAAGAAGGGTTATGTGTTTCACGCATACCTGGGTATGTGGACTTCTTTGTACTCTCGAAACATCCAAACGGCTGGATGGATTTTAATGAATTAGGTCTCTATCGATTCGTCTTAACCGTCCGATGGTTATAGGCTAGGTTTTATTTTTTTAAATTCAAAATGGCGGCCGTAAAATACAAAATAGCCGTAGAGACGGAAAAAAAAATTATGCACCATATCGAGTGGCATGTCATTGGATAGGTCTTTCAAAATGAAGACGATGTTTCAGTGGCTATTTTACAGTCAGAAACTGCGTTTAAATGTTACACAACCTGGATGTTGTGTAGATAGAATCTCTAGCTTTACTGCAACTCTAACCCTCATAGACATCTATAGGCCTCATCAAAACAGTGTTTAAAGATAGGAACTAGCAATTACACATAACTTAAAAGTCACCAATACAAGTAAAAAAAATAGGTAAGTAATATAAAAAAATAGTTTCACATTTATGAGAAATAATTAATTAGTTTGTTTTTTACACAGTTGGGTTTTTTGATTTTTTAAATTTAACTTTTACTTGTTGAATTCGTGATTTCTTTTCTCTTTTTCTTTTACTGCCGTTTAATCCATATAAAATTAACACAATTATGTTGTTACCAATAAAACTAGCTTAGCTGAAAAATGATTTTGGGTTTTGTTGACCCCAGTGTGTCGCAAGTGATAAATCGACAAATATTGTTCCTCTCGTCATCATTCGCATAGTATCCATTTTAATTAAATATTCCTTTTAAATACGTAACTTTCATTTAACATAATATATTATATACATTTAAAATACATGCCTTTCGCTTGTTTCTATTAAAATACAACAGAAATAAGAAATAAATATAATATTATAAAGAAAACATTTTTCTTTTATATATATATATCATCAAAGTATTCTTTCTGATTTGCGATTCTTTCTATTTCTTGTTGGTGAGTTTTACTCTCATATGACATAAAAGTACCGTAACTAAAGTGATTCCATATGTAATTAAGCATATTCAAAAGCTTTATTTAAAACTAGATGGAAATCTAGGTTTTGCTTTATCAACTACATAACTCTCGCGGTTCTCTTTTTGGCGAGTTTTACTCTCATATGACATAAAAGTACCTTAACTAAAGTGATTCTATATGTAATTAAGCATGTTCAAAAGCTTTATTTAAAACTAGATGGAAATCTAGGTTTTGTTTTATCAACTACATAACTCTCGCGGTTCTCTTTTTGGATACCAATATTTCTGAAGAGAAATTTTCACGAGAGGTTTTTTTGACATTAGTAATAGGAATACAGACAGGGTAGGTTTATGTGAATCAGTGTTGGCAGATTGGAGACTTTTTTGTCACCAGATTGTTGGTTGTCACCGCTTTTTGAAAATTGAAATATTCGGCATATTTTAAATAGATTAAAAATTCTGAAAAATAAGACGAATTATACTATTTAAAAATAGTGGTGACAGTCAATTAATTTGAATCAAAAATGTCCCCAATCTGGCAACACTGCTGTGAATAAAGATGAACTGATATATCCTCTAAATGGTAAAGATTCAATTGTAACCGGATTCCCAGTGGCTCATTACCGCCGGAGCTAGTAAATTTGATTAGACATTTTCTCCTTTTTTAACCGCCTTATTAATGCAGAATTTCTGCCATTATTAGGACCAAAAATTGTACATTTATTTTTACCTGGTGAAAGTTTATTTTGGCAGCAATCAGGCCCTGCGTTTTCGCCATAGTGTGACAACCTAGACGACTTCCTGTCAGTGCCAATGAGATATTGTAATACCTGGGCCGGCTTCCATCAGCAAAAATGAATAGACATTTTTTCCACATTTGTGAGAGAAATTTTGCATTAATAAGTCGCTAAAATCAGATGAAATTTTCTATTCAACATTTAAAGGTGGAAGATTGTTTCGGTGGTAATTTGAAATTGTTGATCTGATGTAAAAAATCAACCGCCATCTTGTGACAACCTCCTCAGTTACTTCACTCGCAACTGGTAGACAATACGCTGGAATATGGGGCATTCTCACAATCTTTTGACTTTCGGGAATAAAAATCTGGTGAAATTAAAGTTGCTAAAATAACATTTTAATCTGATAGACGAATGCCTTAATGATTCAAAATAAAGGAAAAATGGTCAGCAGCGAAAATTTTTTTATTTAACTGAGGTTTAAATTGAACTTGCGAGTTTAATTTTCCTTACCATTTTACCACTATAACTTTTTATTTTCTTCTAAATTTTTACTTATAATGGATTTGCATAGTACACACAGGACCTTCCAATAAGAAATAATAAAAATGTAGTACTTTAAACACAGAATTTTTGTATAATATTGTCCTAAAGGGGTGTTAAAGAAGGGACGGTATGGTAAAAAAAGGGAACGGTATAGGAAAAATGGGACTAAATGAGTAAAAAAGGGACGGTAAGGAAAATTACCTCCTATTTTTAGGAAAATCATGTTAAGACTAAGTGATAGCCACAATGTTCATTGATTTTTAGAAACAATTGTTAACATTGGATTAAATTATTTTTTTTATTTATTTATTTACCTCGAAAGGTACAGGAATAAACCTTGGGGAAGGTAAGACTACCAATAAAGCCACGGTCTTGAAATTGATTTTTAAATGCTGATTTAAATTCTACAGTAAATTTCCTGTCAAAGAATTTTAGACATTCTTTCTCTAGCATACTTCTGCATGAGAAAAATCTTGAAAAAAATTCTGTGTATGCATCTGAAGTGATTTTCTGTATAAGTTTAGCAAGAGGGACGGTAAGGATGCAAAACCCAGGGACAGAGTTCAAAAAATAATATCAACCGTAAAAATGTGTGCAGGTTAGTTTTTTGCTACATATTTATATAAAGCAATTGTCCCAGTTTCGGACAAAAAATTACATTGAATTACTTTTATTGAAACAATTTTATACAGACAGCTCCAAACTTAAAAATCAGCATCAGGGACACGGGGCGATATAGGAGTTTTCCTGGTATTTGGACCCCCAACATCGTCCAAAACTTATTTATCTCGTTAATGTTTTTATGCAATCATGCAATAGGATGTTCCCGAGTATATGAAATAAAAAAAAAAACACAAAAAAATGTATTAAAATAAAAATTATTATCCAGGGACATAAAAGTAATAAGATTGTGAGAATGCCCCTTTATTCATAACTCCATTCTACAAACTTTTCAAGAGAAAATTAAAAATAATATTATTGTATGAAAAATGTAGTATTAAAAAAAAGAACCGAATGGGAGCCTTGTAATTAGTTTATTATATTCATTAAAAAAAAAAAAAACTACACTGTCACTGTATGGAAAACTATGTGTGTTTATAGAATTAGTAAATTAACACGAGATGTAAATAAAACTATATTGAGAATTGACATGTTACAATTTCTTGCATGTGCACAGGAAAGAGTTCTTGCGGTTTACAAGGACCGGGAATTTTGTTACCCGGCTGCGAAAATTAGGAAATCACAGCTAGAAAGATGAGCTGTTGCGTACAGTGTGAAAGTTCGAGTTCAACTGCTTCTTCTAATGTAGGCATGTCAAACTCATTTACCGCTGCGGGCCAAATTAAGTATCGTATACAAAGCCGCGGGCCAAATTAAGTATTATATAGAAAGGTGGGACCACATTAAATAGGCTAAATAATATTATTACCGTTACATAGAATAAAATTTCTTCGTTCAAAACGTAGCCATGTTAAAAAAAAAAATTAGCACAAAATTCCAAAGTTATTATTATACAATGTTTATTTTATGTTATTTCTCAGAAAAAAAATACTCAGAATTACTTTTCAACAAAAATCTATAAAGTTAAATAGAATATTCTAAATTGCATTTATTTTAAAATTTTATTGTATCTTGATCTAGCATTGGGCTTCACATCCTCCAAACACTGGAATGACCATGCTGTTGCTGGGTTCTCCACCAGAGTTTCGAAATTTATTTTTTCGGACCGTTCTTTCGTTTCAAAAATTCATTTTATGTTCCTTGTACAATTTCGTTGGATGTTACGCGTTAAATATTGGCTTGTAATAATGTCTGGCATATTTAAAATGAAATGCATTTTCTTTTTTAAAATCATTTTGTATAAGTAATAAACTCTATTGGAAAACCCTAATACTACTATTAAATAACAAGATAGCATTATGAAATTTACTCTGAGGTTGAAATTTACTCAGGTGCTCTTAATTTCAAATGAAAACTCCAAGCACTTTGTCTATTGGTAGTCTTTAGAAAATACACATTCATAATTTGTCGATTTAAAATGAAAATTGTAACTTTTTACAATTGTTCGAAATATTCGAATTTCGGATTATTGCTATCTTTAAGACCGCGGTTCGTGCAAGTCTATTCGTCCAAAATATATTTTCAGCATGCACGTTCTAACAATTGAATTAAATACAGGTAAAGTGCCAAAGGCTTCGCGGGCCACAAATAAGTTGTCGGCGGGCCAGTTGTGGCCCGCGGGCCGCGTGTTTGACATGCCTGTTCTAATGTAAAATGCACTGAAACCAGGAAGTGTCCTTGACCAACACATATAAATCACAATAATTATTTTTAAACAACTGAGAAAAATGTCTAAATAGTAAAGTATCTTGATATGATAAACAAAGTTATTTCACTAAGAAAATGAAAGATAATGTTTTTAAGTATAACACTATTTCAGATGATTTATATTTTCAAAATTGCTAATTGCTAAAGGAACATATTTCACAATAATGACGAAATTATGAGATTGTTTATGTCTTGCGTAGATATTTCTATTACAACAGGAAATGAAATGTTGATTTATGACGGATAAATGCTTTTAGATTATTATTTCAAGAAACATCAATAAGGTTTTTCTTAAATAACAGTCATAGCAATAAATAAGTCTAAAGTGATTTAAGTTGAAGTGATTTTTCTGTAAATGGTTTCTCATAAATTATAATAGTTGGGTAACAAATGTATGTGTTCACCGAACAGTCACTCCAATGTTCGTAAACGAATACAAAATTTAATGTATATGTGGTAGGCTTATTGAGAAATCAGGCTCTTTGCAAACAGCCGGGCTAATTGGAGAATCATCTCCCTTTCTCCAATTAGCCTGATATTTTTCAGGCTTATTCAAAGAGCCTAGAAAGCGTTAGGCTAATTGAAAAATGACCACTTATTTTCCAATCGGGGTGATTTTTTGGGGGGCTTATTAACCCATAACCCGACCGGAACCAGAAAAATAAATTATAACAGACCGTACCCCGATCCGAGAAAGACAAAATAATTTCAGTCTGCATGCAACCCGACCCGAACCTGAAAGTTCCATTTGAAAAAAAAGAAAAAACAGAAATCTGACTTGAACCAAATCTGATAACCGACAAAAATATTCTAAAGCACCATAACCCGATCCGAGTAAGACAGAATAATTTCCGTGGACACGCAACCCGATCCGAACCTAAAATATTTGTTTGAAAAATTCCGAAATATGACCCGAACCAAACATGATAACCTACAAAAACATTCTAAAAAACCATAACCCGATCGAGCAAGACAAAATTTCATTGGACACGCAAAACAAACCGAACCTAAAAATTCTATTCGAAAAATACCCGGAATATGAAGTCGACAAAAATATTCCAATGACTCATAACCGATCCGAGCAAGACAAAATAATTTCTGAGGACATGCAACCCAACCAGAACCTAAAAATTCAAAATGAAAAAAAAACGAAATCTGATGCGAACCAATTCTGAACCTGACAAAAAATATCCCGAAAAACTATAACCCGATCCGGGAAAGACAAAATTTCCGTGGACACGCAACCCAAACAGAATCTAAAAATTCCATTAGAAAAAACCCGGAATATGACATGAACCAAATATGAACCCGACAAAAATATTCCAAAGAAACCTAACCCGATCCAAGCAAGACAAAATAATTACCGTGGACACGCAACCCGATCCGAACCTAAAATATTTTTTTGAAAAATACCGAAATATGACCCGAACCAAATATGATAATCGACAAAAATATTCTAAAGAACCATAACCCGATTCGAGAAAGACAAAATAATTTCCATGGACACGCAACCAAAACCGAACCTAAAAATTTCATTTGAAAAAACCTGAAATCTGACATGAACGAAATCTGAACCCGACAAAAATATTCCGAAGCACCATAATTCGATCCAAGCAAGACAATTTCCGTGAACAAGCAACCAGACCCGAACCTAAAAATTCAATTAGAAAAAACCCAAAATCTGACATGAACCAAATCTGAATCCGATAAAAATATTCCAAAGAAACATAACCCGATCCGAGCAAGACAAAATAATTTCCGTGACACACAACCCGATCAGAACCTAAAAATTTTTTTTGAAAAAAATCCGAAATATGACCCGAACCAAATATGATAACCGACAAAAATATTCTAAAGAATCATAACCCGATCTGAGCAAGATAAAATAATTTTCTTCGACACGCAACCCGAACCGAAACTAAAAATTTCATTTGAAAAAAATCTGAAATCTGACATGAACCAAATCTGAACCCGACAAAAATATTCCAAAGAAACATAACCCGATCCTAGCAAGATAAAATAATTTCCGTGGACACGCAACCCAATCCGAACCAAAAAATTTTGTTTTAAAAAAATCCGAAATATGACCCGAACCAAATATGATAACCGACAAAAATATTCTAAAGAATCATAACCCGATCCGAGCAAGATAAAATAATTTCCTTGGACACGCAACCCGAACCGAACTTAAAAATTTCATTTGCAAAAAACCTGAAATCTGACATGAACCAAATCTGAACCCGACAAAAATATTCCAAAAATCCATATCGGATCCGAAGAAGACAAATTATTTCCGTGGAAACGCAACGCGACCAGAACCTAAAAATTCCATTTGAAGTCAACCTGGAACCCGGCCCGAATCAAATCTTAACCCGACAAAAATATTCCAAAGTACTATAACCCGATACGAGCATGACAAAATAATTTCCGTCAACCGGCATCCCGATCCGAACCTGAAAGTTCTAATTCAACTCAATCCGAAACTGGTTGTGATCGGTTTTCGGGTTGACTTCAAATAGACTCTTTAAGTTCGGATCCGTTTGCGTGTCTACGGAAATAACTTCGTCTTGCTCGGATCGGGTTACGGCTCTTTAATATAATTTTGTAATTTTCAGATCGGGTCCTGATCGGGTTTCAGGTTGGCTTCATAGATTCTGGTTGTATTGTGTGTACACGGAAATTAATTTGCCTTGCTTGTGGCGGGGCACGGCCAGATGTATTTTTATTTCGGGTACTGTTCAGGTTTACTTGAAGTAAAACTTTCAGGTTCGGATCGGGTTGCACGCCGATAGCAGTTATTTTGTCTTGCTCAGATCCGGTTATGGATCTTTGGAATATTTCTGTCGGATTTAGATTTGGTTTTAGTCAGATTTCAGTTTTTTTAAATGGAATTTTTAGGTTCGGGTCGGGTTGCGTGTCAACGGAAATTATTTTGTCTTCCTCGGATCGGGTTATGTTTTTTTAGAATGTTCTTATCAGTTATCATATTTGGTAGGATCATGTTTCGGGTTTTTTTCATACTAAATTTTTAGGTTCGGATCGGGATGCATGTCCACAGAAATTATTTTGTCTTGCTCGGATCGGGTTATGGTTCTATAGAATATTTTTGTCGGGTTCAGATTCGGTTTGTGTCAGATTTTGTGTTTTTTCTAATGGAATTTTTAGGTTCGGGCCGTGTTGCGTGTCCACGGAAATTATTTTGTCTTGCTTGTATCGGGTTATGGTTCTTGGGGATATTTTTGTCGGATTCGGATTTGGTTCGGGTCAGATTTCAGGTTTTTTTAATGAAATTTTTAGGCTCGGTTCGGGTTGCGTGTCCAAGGAAATTTTTTTGTCTTGCTCGGATCGGGTTTCGTTATTTAGAACATTTTTGTCGGTTATCTTATTTGGTACGGGTCATATTTCGGATTTTTTTCAAACTAAATTTTTAGGTTCGGATTGGGCTGCATGTCCACAGAAATTGTTTTGTCTTGCTCGGATCAAGTTATGTTTTTTTGGAATATTTTTGTCGGGTTCAGATTTCATTCATGTCAGATTTCGGGTTTTTTCTAATAGAACGTTTAAGTTCGGGTCTGGTTGCGTATTCACGGAAATTATTTTGTCTTGCTCGGATCGGGTTATGGTTCTTCGGAATATTTTTGTCGGGTTCAGATTTGGTTCATGTCAGATTTCAGGTTTTTTTCAAATAAAATTTTTAGGTTCGGTTCGGGTTGCGTGTCCAAGGAAATTATTTTGTCTCGCTCGGATCGGGTTATGGTTCATTAGAATATTTTTGTCGGTTATCATATTTGGTTCGGGTCATATTTCGGAATTTTCAAACAAATATTTTAGGTTCGGATCGGGTTCTGGTACTTTGGAATATTTATGTCGGGTTCAGATTTCGTTCATGTCAGATTTCGGGTTTTCTCTAATGGAATTTTTATGTTCGGGTCTGGTTGCGTGTTCACGGAAATTATTTTGTCTTACTCGGATCGGGTTATGATGCTTTAGAATATTTTTGTCGGTTATCAGATTTGGTTCGGGTCAGGTTGCATGTAGACTGAAATTATTTTGTTTTCCTCAGATCGAGGTCCGGTCTGTTGTAATTTATTTTTTGGGTTCAGTTCGGGTTATGGGTGAATAAGCCTAAAAAAATCACCCTGATTGGATAATAAGTCGTCATTTTTCAATTAGCCTAACGCTTTCTAGGCTCTTTTGAATAAGCCTGAAAAATATCAGGCTAATTGGAAAAAGGGAGATGATTCTCCAATTAGTCCGGCTCTTTGCAAAAAGCGTAGGCTGTTTGCAAAGAGCCTGATTTCTCAATTAGCCTACGACAGGGTCGGCGAACCTATGGCACGCGTGCCACTTTCGGCACGCTAAAGAATAATTTTGGCACGGCGCGGCGTTGATTATGTCTCTAAATGAGGATACAGCGATTTTACACAAAATACATGAACTTAGATGATCTGATTCGATTCTAAATTCGATTAATTGCAAATTGAAGAATTTTAATCTTATTCAATACAGTTTCGAAAATTTATCAAACAAAGAAAATATTTGAAAACTATCGAAAAGGAAAGATTATTACCGATAGTAAATCATGGCAACTTGGAAATTAATTTCAAAACTATTTAAATAAACTGCCTTTTTTTTTTTCAATTTTAATAATTTTTTCTACTATTTATATCTGTGAGTCATCATTTTCGCAAATTTATAATATAAAAAATCAAATAGGGAGTGGTTACCATATAAATTCATTTAGTTTGCATTCTGTTGAAATTAACTGAACTTGAACATATCAATTATTTTTCATCCATAATACCACAATTAATCACATTATGTTTTTAATTAATTTCTAAAATATAATTGTTTGTATAATTATTGCAGCGCAATACTTACATGTATGTTACTCATTTTAGAAAATATCTTAATAAGTAATTTTCTAGTAGTTTTGATTCATTATATTTCAATCCACTAAATTTGTTTTTTAGTTGGCACGTCACGGTCAAGTAAAATGTTTTTTGAAAAAAATTGGCACGTGACTATAAAAAGGTTCGCCAACCCTGGCCTACGACATGTATATATTAAAATCTGAAAACAAGCTGAATTTTGTCTGATTATATACACACACTGTTCTAAAAAACATATATTTATAAATTTAAAATTAAAGCAGGTAAGGAGTATGGTTTTTCATAAATGAAAAATTATTTTCAAAAGTAGTTTTAAAATTTACAGTAAGATTTTTGAAAGAATATTAAAGCTGATTCAATCTCTTAATTAATATAATCCAACAGATTCATTACTATTTTTATGAAAATCTTGGGTGTAAATAATTAAATTATTATATTCATTGAAATTAGTTTACTATCCCAATTATGTATGTTGAAAAGTGTAAACTTTAATGAACATAGCAGATAACAAAATTAATGCTGTTCATTATATATAAAGCGGAAAAAACTTACAAATATCTTTTCATAAATGAAAAATTCGTTACCACAATTATTTAAAAAAATATATTCTGTAAGATTTTTAAATTAAATTAAAGGCGATTCATTATGTAAATAAACATGACGTAAAATATTCATTAAAAATTTAATGAGAATCTAGAACTTATTTAATTAATGTATTATATCCATTAAACAAATTGCACTATTGCTGCAGTGTCTTTTAAAAATATTAATTTAATGCACGTATTAAAATCTGAAAGCATGAAGATGAGGTCCTGTAAAAACATAAATATGAAATGGAAAATTCTAGAGTAAAGTTGATTGCTTCCGTAAATAATCAAAATTTTCATTATGGTCTTCTTATCTTTTTATTTACTTAATTTATTATATTCATTAAAGAAAATGTGCTGTCGCTTCAAGATTGTTTTAAAATATAAAATTAACCGTATATATTAAAATTGGAAACTATATTAATTCTCATTAGTTAAATATAATGCTCTTTCTTCTACAAAAACATATTCTTAAATATGATAGGAGAAAAAGATTTTTCAAAAGTCTTCTATAGTCATAAAGACAAGTACTTTAAAATTCACAGCGCTTCAAAAAAACTTTGTCATTTCAATCTTCTGATACAACATTTTTTATTACTTTGCGTAATTATATTATCATACTCATTAACCAAACCATATCAATGTCTCATGATTTCAAAATTCTTTTAAAATATAAACCTGATTGGCTTATATGAAAATTTGAATTTTATTTATTCATGATCCTTTTAATAAAAAGAAAATTAAAAAAATCCTCCCGGGTCGACCTACAGGCGGAGATAGATTTCGAAGTTAAGTACTAATTACACCAACAAAAACTAAGTCAAGATTAGAGATAAACCTAGTTTAGCTGGCCGCTTTTGACGAGTTTTTAATTTCATTTTTCTATAAGAGCTGTTTTATCAGAATCATGTTAATATGATATTTTTTTTCTTAAACCCTTATTTATTATTTTGTTTTTGCTGTAAGAGTTTGTCATGTCAAAAACTTGTCAATATAAAAGTTGTTGATAATATTAAGAGGGTTTATAAGAAATTTAAGCGGATTTGAATTGACGAAGTTATGAATTTTTTCTTCTTCAACCCCCCCCCCCCCGGGCCTTTTTTCGTTTTTATTTTTATTTATTTACTTTTTGCGGTAAGAGTTGGTCCTATCAAGAACTTGTCAACATAAAAGTTGTAGGTAATATTAAGAAAGATTTATAAAAAACATTAAGTGAATTTGACATATTGAGAATCGACGAAGTTTTGATTTTTTTTCTCCCTAAAACCCTATTTTATTCGCCCCTGGGATCCCAAAGCTTTATGAAGAATCTGTCATACATAAATTTTTGGCCCTGTTCCTAGAAGTAATAAAAATTATAAACTGATTTGATATGTAATGTAACTAAGAAGTTTTGGCGTTTTTCGGTTTTCACAAAACACTTCCCTATTTCCACCCCCTTGGTCCGATTTTGCTCATTAACGAATTTGGCTGAGATTTTCTACGCTTTGATTTTATGTATCAGTTTGGAAGAGATTTGTGAAAAATTATGGAAGTTATCGTGTCCATAAAAAAGTGATATATATAGAGAAAGGTTGATAAAATTTTGAACTGGGTATGGTTTTGGGTTCTAGGGGTCATGATCGGCGTAGATCTACAAAAAATATTCAGAAATTCCAACATATGGGAGAATGTAATAGGTAGTATTTCTTACGAAATCTATCAAAAATGTGTGATAACTTCACTCGAATTTCTGAACATTGGTGATAAAATAAATAATTATAAAATACAAAATTTCAAAATTCTAACACAATAGAGGCATCTGGATTCAAACACATGACATCTGTCTTTGAAGATTACATTACTGGTGCACTGTAAAAAAACGGGCTAAAATACAGAAATTGTACTGGCAGTCAAGACGCCAGTACTATTTCCGTATTTTAACGTTCTGCTCTCGAAGCTGGTAGACGGACGGGAGGTGCTGGGTTCGATTCCAATCGCGCCCGTCGGCCTAATCACTCGGAGTTTTCGTGGTTTTCTTCGAGCCATGGATTTCCATGCGTAAATACGGGTTAGGTTCCCTTAGGAAGACCCCCACGGAGGGCACTCCCCCCTCGGGCCTATATCCCTAGAGTAGATAATCGGCCGTCATAAATCAACCAAATCAACCAACCGTATTTTAACGGAAAATTTTCCCCGCAAATTGCAGAAAATTTTCCTTTTTTCTGGAATTTTCGCGGAAAATTTCCGTTAAAATACGGAAGTGGTACTGTTGTCTCGATTTCCAGTACAATTTCTGTATTTTACTACGTTTTTTTACAGTGTGCGCCGCTAAAACTAGATTACATCTTATCAATATTTATCACTTATTTTTTGTCACGTTTCCTTAGTGATTTTCCCTACAGAATCTGTCTCAAAATAATTTGAAAATGGTTTAGAAATGAATAAAATACTTATTCAGATCCGTACGAAAATCTATACAGCTATTGCAGCAGTGGTCTATAAAATAGTTGCCAGATTTGAGCACCATTTGTGGGTTATTGTATTCACGCACAAGCACACATTTACACACACGCATGATTACATTACTTTCCATATACCATACTTTCGGAACGTAAAAAACTTTACTTCACTAACAATGAAGAAAAAATTTCTTTTACGTAAAATTTGCTAGTTTAATAGTGTTATTAACCCTTATCGGTCCTAGGATACTTCCCAAGTAACTTCTTACCAGCATCTCTTACATGAATTTTATTCGGTTTGCACAACTTTTTTTACGAAGCACTTTTACTTGCACTTTGACAGCGAAACAGTTTAAATGTTTAAGGGGTCTCCTTGTAGCAAATCTAATGTATATCAAGTCGTAAGTTGGAATGTGTAACAAGCATGAGTTCGTACCAAGAAAAAAGTCCAACTGCAGAGGAAAATCTGCGTTTGAGAGGAAAAGTAAAGTTGCAAAAAGCAGGAGAAAATTAATTAGACAAAAGCCCCGCCCGCACAAGATAAAGAACCAGGAACATGCAGACTACCGAGAATTAAGGACCATGATTTGTTTTCTGAACTCATAGTAAAATAAGGGGGTTAGGTAGCCAATTTCGGGCGCGCTGGCTAAGCGGGTTGGAGGAAGCCCATCCGCGTTCGTTCCACATGTACGAGGCAAGAACTGCACCGGCATGTACAGGATAACAGGTAGAAGGTGCGGTCTGGACATTAAGTCTCTGCTCCCAGTCGATTCATAAAAAATCCTTTTTTTGATAATTCATATACTCGAAATCATGTTTGTTCCTAAATTACATTCTGTTAATTATTTGTGCTCTCATAAATCTCAAAATTTCTTCATTTACTGTCTAATATAACTTTATTTTTATCTCATCTAACAAGTTCTCTTTCATAATAATATTATTTCCTGTCAAAATAAATCTTTTTTTTTTAGCTAAGGTACTTTCATTTGTAAATTTAACTGTGCCTTTCATCTCGCTAATTTTTGGATAACGTTGTTGATAAATTTAACATCTGTCAGTAGATAAACGAAATAATAACAAATAAATAAATTACTGAAAATATTTATTGCCTCATTTTACTTTAGTCATTATAAAACATTTTTCATCTGTAATTCATCTATTGCCAGATTGACGTCATTGGATGTTTGAATTTTATTTGTAGAAAAACTAACGGTTTTTGGATTGGATATTGGTGTGGCTCGATACGATATACGAGAAAAATTCTTCTCTACTAACCTTCGAAGTTAAAAGTCGATGATTTTGCCGATGTAAGGGGACCACCTCGGTTTACGTATCTCTTCCTAATAAACTTAATTGTTTCAATGGTGAATTTTTGTATTTGATGCCTCCTGTTTATTACTTAACTTAGTGTCATTGGAGCGAGAATACTGGAGTTCTTGCTGCTTATGTTTTCGCAATGTACACTACGTTTTTGATCACGTTTCATAAATTTTTTAGTAAAATGCCACCGCACCACACTCCTTAAAGGCATTTAAAGTCTTCTCCTTGTTAATAAGCAGAGACTATTAAAGAGCCCTCTGATAATTTTTATGTATGAAAGCCTCTTACAATTTATAAAATAGTTTTGATTGTTACTATATAATTTAAACTATTTAAAGTTCGCAAGGAAGGTAATATCTATTCATTATCATACAAAGTGTTCAAATATTCGTCAGACAAACTTGGATAATTGTTAGCAGACATCAAGAGGGACAAAAATTGCAATGGACATGGTGTCCCAATCCACCTATTTAATCAAAAATACACAGTGTTCTACCCTAACGCAACTTGGGTTGCGTTTAATAACTTTCAGAATACAGAAGGATTTTACAATGAATAGACACTCTCACCTTTGTTGAAAATTTGGTGTAATAAACAAAGTGATAGCATTTTCCATTATACACGCCAGTAGTATGCACTTGTCGCTCCACATGTTGGACCGCGATTGCCAGTTCATACGGTGACATCGATTGCGTGAGAACCCTGATTTCCAAAACTTTTCGTAATGTTATCATATTTGATACAAACAGTGTGTCCGAATTTACTCAATAGCACACTGTCAATACACTGTAAAAAAAAAACAAAAAAAAAACGACATTTTTACAGTACAAAGTACTTTTCATCTCGCGCACAAACTCGATCACAGTGAATGGGCTGTATCTTTCTTTGGTTTCCTGACTATATTAACATATTAACATGAAAAATACAGTAGTTGCGTAAAATTAACAGCACAATGTGCTGGTAATTTGGACGCCAGCAGTTTGTGCTGTAAAAAAATGCCTCCAAATTGCCATCACATTGTGCTGTTAATTTTACGCTACTACTGTATTTTCCATGTTAATATAGTCAGGAAATCAAAAGATACAGCACATTCACTGTGATCGAGTTTGTTCTGGCAAATCTACAGTGTTTTTTTTTACAGTGTAGATGCAGATGTTAGACATAAATATTCCCCTTCCCATACGACCCGGTACAAGTTGTGTGTCATAAAAATCTTTAACGTACAAATTAAACATGAAATACATTCCACTTCAGAACTCTTCATCTGACAGTATAAAAGATATAATTTAAACCAAAGGCTTAACTCTGAAAGTCTGACACGAGACTAAAATTTCTGTAGAATATATTTTTACTCGGACCAAAAGATCCACCCACAGGATTGAACAATTCTGTGAACAGAGCTTAATTTAAGTTCTTGGTTCTGTGTACAGTAGAACTTCTTTTATCCGAAACTCTTTTAACCGAAACTCTCGATTAACAGAAATCCATTTTTAAAGCTCTTTTTTTATTTTCTTACTATCACACTCCTTGTGTGCAAAATTCCTTTTGAAAGCTTTTTTTTTTTTTTTAAGTATCATATTCCTTGTGTGCAAGCCGTCCTTTTCGAACTACGAGTACATATAAATATTTTCGATCCCCTGTCTTAGAATTCCTCTGAATTTAACTTGAGCTACCTTAAGCTGCGCAGTGGAACGAAGAACAAATTAGCAATTCTGAAGCTTTTGAATGTTTTACAAAAGGTTTGGCATGGCTGGAACCGCAGAAAGACTGTGATATTGGTGAACTAATAATATTTAAAAAACTCCCTTATAGAGCTTCAAAGTAAAGGCGATTGAAACTGCGACAAAAACATTTTTTCAAACCCTTGTGATATATGTAAAAAGTACTTAATTTCAAAATAAAAATTCAGGTAATTTTTTCTTGTTTCTATTTTGCTATTGCTTTATTTTTAGTAAGCACTCGTTATTTTAATGAGAAATATTACATATATTTCTCCTTAATCTTAAAATTGAAGCATTCTCGATTAACCGAAAATTTCGATTTTCTGAAAGAGGGTCGATCCCAATTACGTTGGATAATCGAGGATCTACTGTATTTACTTCCATAATTCTAATTTTCTTTTGATGTATTTGTACGTAGCTGTGAGGCCGTAAATAAACGCTTGTGTGGCTAACAAAATATTCTGTAATCGTTTCAATTATTTCCAAAGCTGTCACAGTACATATTGTTACATTTTCATTGTAATATTCCTATTTTTCTCAAAATTATTATCGTCAATCCGACTCAAACACTAGGGTGAGATAACTTGTTTTTGTGACTAAATAAGCGGTTTGCGACCCCATATCCCATTATAATTTTTGTTCGCGTTGATGCCCCTAGCAATCTTCTGAGTTTGTCGGATAATATCCGAACATCCTGAATAAAGAAATGTAATACAGTAGACTCTCTCAAATAACGCACAACTTGGGACCAGAGGTTGTACGGATTTTAGAATTTTGCGGATTTCTGGTCATTCCTTTGTTTACATATTTTAAAAATTACAATGAATGCTATCAATGTAGTCAAATATAAAAATAATTAAGTAGAGTAATAAACTAAAATGATAAAAAGTAACATAATTAAAAAAAATGTTTAAAGTATTAAAAGTAAAAAGGTCAAGCAAATAATTAATAATTTGAATTAAATATGCATAATAAAGATAAGATACATGTTTGTTAAATTATTCAATGAAACCTTCGTCATAAAGTTTTCTATTAATTAACATCAAAATCATAAAGTAGGGAAGTTTTATTTTATATTTAGTAGCTTTAATAACCAAAAAAACTTGATTGATACATAAATATATTTGGTAAAAAGAATGAGTTTGCCAGTGTTATCAGCATATCTTGATTTCTTTTCAGAAATAAATTTATACTTCCTTCATAAAAAACCACGACTTTAATCATATTATCGAGAATTACATATTTAAATACATTCGGAATGATGTAAAATTAAAAAAAAAATTGTAATTCTGCTCCTACATCTGAACTGAAAGTTTCATTGTTTACATCTGTGACGATGTGCGGATTTTAGGCGTTTGTTGATTTTATTGTTGCGGATTTGAGGGAGTCTATTGTATAATGGATTCATTAGTAGCCTTTGGAGAATCTATTGACTATTTAATTACTTTATTACAGCCATTAAATAGTGATTTATTACTGCACTATTATTTATGTATTCCGTTCGTAATAAGTATATTAAAGATTAACAGCAGAGAATACTTTAGTTGAATTCGATATTATACACTTTTATAAATAATGTATTAATATCATTTTTAAAACGTATTTCCTTCCCAAAAATCTTTTTCATGAAAAGGACTAATTAAAAACGCATTAAGTTTAAATAAAAAAAAATTTGTTAAAATTCAGTTAATACTTTATTCATAGTATAAAAAACGCTTTCATAAAAAATTCTAGAACGATCCGAATTGCTATAAATTTTATCAAAAAATATTAAAATCTGCGGTTAGAAAAACAATTATGCATTACTGCAAAAATTTTAATGCAACGTTAATTGAATTTAAAAAAAAATCTTGATAAATAAAAATTTGCAGCAATTAACTTTCACTTTTAATCTAGAAAGGACGTGGGGGGAGTTTTCAATTTATTCATTTTGTAGACAACTTTCAGTTGAAAGTTTCGTTGAAAATTTATTCAAAATCTATTATTAATTTATTCTTTTATTTTTTCACTTGCGAAATATCTTTGGGAAATTTTTTAAGATGAAATCTTGTCAAATTGTATTTTTTTCCAGAAAAAAATTAAATACAGTATTTTAATAACAGTAAAAATAGTTTTTTTTACAATAAAAGCATCCTTTTATAAGTATTGCAATGTTTATCTTAAAAGTCAAGCCTAAATTCATAATTGCAATTCATGTTGTTCCAAAACATATCCGATACAATACGCTAATTTGGCGCGTGCCCTGATCATTGAAAATTCATTTAGGTACTTTTGGGGTATAGCGGATGATGAACCCCAACGTTAAATCACCAAACGACCAAGATATATCGCCAGATTATAAAGCGTACATGACATTATAATAATACACGATGCAAATAACGTTTAGTGACGCATATTATCCAGTTATAGTCATATACACGGATATATGTAACTTGTGTATAAAATGTTTATGATGTATATATGGCATATAAGACGTAAATAATTGGCGTGTATAGCATATATATGAATGAGCCTTAGGAGTATATATATAATGAATATACAGTGGAAGCTTCATAACGGGTACTCTCAAATAGTGGCACTTTTTCAATCCCCAATTCCTTTGTATTTGTACATTTTTATAATATATATTCTAAATAGCGGAAACTTCCAACTAGCGGAGAAATTTCGCACTCTCGAGGTATCCGTTATTTAGAGGTTTTACAGTATAAGCTTTGCGATGGTCTTCGCGAAATCGTAACTGCAATCTGGGCATAATTGTAATTGCGGGGTCCCTTATAACCCATAAGTACCCTTATTTATTTATATTTGGTAAAAAGCGAAAGCTAGTGAATTTATTACAGTAAAAACTCTGAAGAACGGTCACCGCGAGAGCGCGGATTTGTCCGCGATTTAGAGTTAAAAATGTAGAAATGCATAGGTGTTTGGGATTTAAAAAGTGTCCGCTAAATAGAGGAGTCCGCTATTCGGGAATTACATTTTGTAGGTTCTACTTTAATTAATTTTAAATTGTTGTCCCATTTCTTTTTAAATATGACAACAGGAAAGAAGAAAAATCACTTTCATATCACTGTAAATGTTACGTTATCCTATTTGAATGCTACATTATTGTAGCAGAATTACGAAGCGAGATCCTTTTTCTCCGGGATTTTATTTCTGTTTACTGCCGATATACCAAGCTGTTTTCTATTTTCAGCTACGGAGATATAGAGTCGATTTCGAAACTGTGTCACTACATAATGAACTATATCATAATCTAGCGTAATAACTCCACTCATGACTGATTTCAGGTCTGCAAGGTAAGTGGGCGTATTTTTATATATTTAACTTTAATAAAGCCCCAAAGAAAATACAGTGTGATTCCTAAAATCCGGCATCAAAGTCATCTCCCCTTCCATTTTTTCCACATCCAAATTATAGGAGAAAGAAAAATGGTAATTATTTACGAATTAATAAATTCGAGATCGAAAGCCATCGACTAGCGGAAAGTAAGAGCGCTAACGCTATGCTATATAGAATGCAGATAACGGTTGCATTACAAAGGTGCCGTTCTATTCCATTTCTAGCGACTTTATCGACATGAAATCCAATTATGCACTCATTGAATATTGTTCTTCTGTATAGTGTGCTAAATATAATACTCTGTGTTCTGAATGGTGTTCTTTTATTTTTGAGCAGTGCTTTTAAGTGTGGGTTTCTATTTCATATCTAGTGACTTTATCAGACTGAACTTTGTATAGAAGTTTCCCCAAAATACTGACTACCAAATTATGAAATAAAAATTTTGAAATCTTCCTCGCATACGCAGTTAAAAATTATCGCATAAAAAGGCCCATATCTCATCAAATATTCAATATATTCATGTTTTAATTATAGTATATTGTTGCTACTATTATTTGGAAAGTTTTCGGAAAGTTGTGTTAAATTTTGTTGAAAACTCTGTATGCTATAAACAAAAAACTTTTGAATTTTTCACAAAAACGTTAACATCTTCACGAATATGAGTGCTATGCTTACACAAATGCATACAAACCTTGAACCGGACCCAAATAGTCATTTACCAAAGTGACAAACCATTTCCAGCCTTTTCTTTTACATAGGTGATCGCAAATATTACTTTATTGTTAAATTTATTATTAGCCCCTAATTGTACCCATCGATAAATCTTCACCGAGAAATATAAAATCAAACATGTTCTTTACATCCTAGAAGTTCAAGAACAATTCGCCAATAATGTTCGTAGATATTCGACAAAAAGTGTGCAATCGAAAGCATCCAGTCCCTATGCCTTAACTTTTGGAGGCCAATGTACAATTCAAATTATGCACTCACTTAATACTGTTCTATTGTATATTGTCTGAATATATCGTCGGTACCATGTCAAACTATCCAATGTGAAAACAGTGGACTACTTTTTTGAAATTCAGATTTCTTGATTGGCACCACTTTTCTGAAATGGTAAAGTTCACTTATTTTCGCCTTAATTAATATGCCATTAAATAAGGCGAATTTTACTGTTTCAAAAAAGTGGTACCAATAAAGAAATCTGAATTTAAAAAGTGTATCCTACTGTTTTCATTGGATAGTTTGACATGGTACCGACGATTAATCTGATTCTTCTGAACTTTGTTCTTTTATTATTGAGTATTGCTTTTAATTGTGGGTTATAAAGAGGGCATTCTATTTAATTTTTAGTGACTTTTAGCATGAAATCCAATTATGCACTCATAAAATATTATTCTTCTGTATAGTGTCCTAAATATATATATCTGAATATTCTGAATGGTGTTCTTTTATTGTTGAGCAGTGCTTTTAAGTGTGGATTATAAAAAGTGGAATTCTATTCCATTTCTACTGACTTTATCTGCATACAATTCAATTATGCATTTACTTAATATTGTTTTACTGCATAGTGTTCTGAATATTCAGAAAGGTGTTCTTTTATTGTTCAGTATTGCTTTTAAGTGTGGGTTATAAAAATTGCATTCTGTTCCGTTTCTAGTGGGTTTATCTGCATACAATTCAATTATGCATTCACTGAATATTGTTTTACGGTATATGTTCTGAATATTCAAAAAGGTATTCTTTTATTGTTGAATATTGCTATTAAGTGTGTATCATAAAGACCACATTCTATTCCATTACTAATGGCTGCATCTGCATGCAATTCAATTATGCCTTCACTGAATACTGTTTTACTGTATAATGTTCTGAATATTCAGAAAGGTGTTCTTTTATTGTTGAGTATTGCTTTTAAGTGTGGGTTATTAAGACAGCATTCTATTGCATTTCTAGTGGTTTTATCTGCATGAAATACAACTATGCATTCACTGAATATTGTTTCACTGTATGCTGTTCTAAATATTCAGAAAGGTGTCTTTTATTGTTGAGTATTGCTTTTAAGTCTGGTTATAAAGACAACATTCTATTCCATTTCTAGTGACTTTATCTGCATACGATTCAATTATACATTTACTGAATATTGTTTTACTGTATATTGTTCTGAATATTCAGAAAGGCGTTCTTTTATTTTTACTTTCTTCTATCTTTACAAGAAAAAAGTATTGGTTTCGTGAAAATTTTCGAATTCCAGTTTTCGACGGATTTACACGTTTTAGGGGTCAGAGATTCCGAAAAACATGTTTTTACAAAATGTCTGTCTGTCTGTCTGTCTGTCTGTCCGTCTGTCTGTCTGTATGTGACACAAATTTTGTGGGCGCTCTATCTCAAGAACTAATGCACGGAATTTAATAAAAAATGATATTCAGTTAGACCCTGATATAAATTGGTGCTGATTAGTTTTTGGTGTAAATCGCTCAACAGGTGGCGCTGCTATGCAGCATTTTTCACGATTTCTGCAATAGCTCAATCTCCAGAACTAATGCACGGATTTTCATCAAACATCAGATTCTGTTAGTCCTTGACATGAATTGAAGTTTTATGCAGTTTGGTGTAAATCGCTCAATAGGTGGCGCTGTTGTGCAGCATTTTCCACGATTTCTCAAATAGCTCAATCTCCAGAACTAATGCACGGATTTTCATCAAACTTCAGATTCAGTTAGTCCTTGACATGAGTTGAAGTTTTATGCATTTTGGTGTAAATCGCTCAATAGGTGGCGCTGCTGTGCAGCATTTTTCACGATTTCTGCAATAGTTCAATCTCCAGAACTAATGCACGGATTTTAATCAAACTTCAGATTCTGTTAGTCCTTGACATGAATTAAAGTTTTATGCATTTTGGTGTAAATCGCTCAATAGGTGGCGCTGTTGTGCAGCATTTTCCACGATTTCTCAAATAGCTCAATCTCCAGAACTAATGCACGGATTTTCATCAAACTTCAGATTCAGTTAGTCCTTGACATGAATTGAAGTTTTATGCATTTTGGTGTAAATCGCTCAATAGGTGGCGCTGCTGTGCAGCATTTTCACGATTTCTGCAATAGTTCAATCTCCAGAACTAATGCACGGATTTTAATCAAACTTCAGATTCTGTTAGTCCTTGACATGAATTGAAGTTTTATACATTTTGGTGCAAATCGCTCAACAGGTGGCGCTGCTATGCTGTATTTTTACTTTCTTCTATCTTTACAAGAAAAAAGTATTGGTTTCATGAAAATTTTCGAATTCCAGTTTTCGACGGATTTACACGTTTTATGGGTAAGAGATTCCAAAAAACGTGTTTTTGCAAAATGTCTGTCTGTAAGTCTGTCTGCCTGTCTGTCTGTCTGTCCGTCTGTCCGTCTGTCTGTCTGTCTGTATGTGACACAAATTTTGTGGGCGCTCTATCTCAAGAACTAATGCACGGAATTTAATAAAAATTTACATTCAGGTAGTCCCTGATATAGATTGGTGCTGATTAGTTTTTGGTGTAAATCGCCCGCGCTGCAATGTAGCATTTTGTAGGATTTCCGCAAAAGCTCTATCTCAAGAACTAATGCACGGATTTTTATAAAACTTCAGATTCCGTTAGTACTTGACATGAATGGATGCTGTTTACATTTTGGTGTAAATCGCCCAACAGGTGGTGCTGCTATGCTGCATTTTGCAGGATTTACACTATTTTCGCAGTAGCTCTATCTCAAGAATTAATGCACACATTTTCATCAATCTTCGTATTTAGTTAGTCCTTCATATGAAATGATGCTGACTACGTGTTGGTATAAATCTCCCAATAGGTGGCGCTGCTGTGCTACATTTTAAACTATTTCATCAATAGCTCTATCTAAAGAATTAATGCCCAAATTTTCATCAAACTTCAGATTTAAGTATAACTTTATTAATATTGCTGCTGATTATGTGTTGTTGCAAATCGTTCAACAGGTGGCGCTTCTATGCTGCATTTGTCATGATTTGCGCGATACCTCTATCTCAAGAACTAATGCACGAATTTTTCTCAAACTTCACATTCAGTTAGATGTTGACATAAGTTGGTGATAATTAGGTTCTGGTTCAAATAACCTAGTAGGTGGCGCTGCTATGCTGCATTTTGCTGGATTTACATGATTTCAGCGACAGTCATACCTCGAGAACTAATGCACGGAATTTCATATTTTTAGAATTCTCATGATGAACACAGATTGCCATTTAATTTGGCACTGAGATAGTGAATTTTGAAGTATTGACATGTATGAGATAGAAGAAAGTTTTGTGATGGCCACAACATACTAGTTGAGTATTGCTTTTAAGTGTGGGTTATAAAGACCACTTTCTATTCCACTTCTAGTGGCTTTATCTGTATGAAATACTATTATTCATTCATTCACTGAATATGGTTCTTCTGTATAGTGTTCTAAATACATATCTCAATATTCCGAACGATGTTCTTTTATTGTTCAGCAGTGCTTTTAAATGTACATTATAAAGGCGATATTCTATTCCATTTCTAGTGAACTTATCGGCATACAATTTAATAATACATTCACTGAATATTGTTTTTTAGTCTACACTGTTAAAAATTTGCAGCATTCTGGCAGGTCATTTGACCGTTTTTTCCGAAAACGGTTACACAACCGTAATTTTAACACTATTCTGACCATATTATTGACCATTTTATGGTCAGAATATAGTTAAATTTTGGATATGAAACCGGTTTTTCAAAAAACGGTCGAATGACCTGCCAGAATGCTGCAAAATTTTTAACATTGTAAAATATATCTATAGTTGTACTTCAATTTGAACAAGCCTTTACTTCCAAATCAGGTTTAAATAAATTATTTCTTATGACATAATTTAATCCAACCTGTATTTAAATTTTAATAAATGTATTGACGTTAAAAAGTAAGGGAAATTAACTTATTTCTGCTGCTTTCATTTAAAAATTACAGTATGGAAGAAAAATACACGAAAAAAGAATATTTTGCTTCTTATTTCTTTTATCGTAATTCGTATTCATTAAAGCTTCAATAAACTAAGTCAATCTAAACGTTTAACTTATCTTTTACTGATAGAATAAAATATTTTTAAAAGTCCAAAGTGATCTTCTAGTACGTTTAATACCCTTTTCCATTTCTTTAATTTAGAAAAATCACTATTAATACAATATTTACTCTGACAATGCAGTGATAGTTCAGTGTGACTTTTTTTCTTTTTTCCTTTTTTTTAAACTTCCTTTTGAAGAAGTATTTAATTTAGGATGCGTAATAAAAGTTCTTAGGATAAAATTAAGTTTTACACTTTATGCAAACGAACTTAACTTAAAGAGTTCAAAAAATCTTTGATAAAGTCTAAGGTTTGTTTAATTATATAATTTCTTCTACACCTTAAAAAAAAAAGCAATGATTTTTTTTTTTTTTTTTTTACTTTTTCGTTGTCTATCATTTAATGTTCAATGCGTTCTTTTTTTCGAATTAACAAAAATAGACGAAAAAGGTTATTAGGCTTGGATACACGTTTTTTTGTGATTTCACAAAAATGTAATGTGGTGGTACTTACGCATTATCCGTACCATGTATACCGGGTCAACTACGATACCTATAACACTACTTACAATAACGCTTTTTTTTTCTATATTGTAGCTCTAAATATCATGCAGCAGAAATATTAAGAGAATTGTAGGATCATTTTTATATAACTGTATAATATAAAATTTTATTACTATATTACATAATATAGTTATAAATCTCTAAATTATATTCACAGATATAGTATGTGATTAAGATATATTCATTCCGGCGGATATGCCATACAAGACAAAAATAAAATTACCAAAGGGGAGAGAAACAGTTCCAAAACACACTGGATATTAGTGTTTTCGTCGAAATTTTCACACATTTTATTTTGTATAAAATATTTGTCCGATTGTTTCGAAACTTTCTTACATGATGTAAATTCGATCAGTAGATACGCTCGGGAAAATTTGTGTCCAAATACGAACTTTAGGAAGCTTTATCGTAGAAAAAGAATCGTCTCCATAAGATGCTGACTTGCAATCGCAAAAATTTTTAAAGGATTAAAATTCCTATTTTTGAAAACCGATAGCACCGTCGAAGAGAAGATGGTAGCAGTTTTAATACGTATTTTTTGTTATTCGGTACCTCCGAAATTGCGCCCTAAAGAAGCAATGACGTATGGGAGAAAAAGAGAACTGCGAAAATGCCCCTGTTGAATTTTTATTTTCAAAGGGTTAACAATGACTTCTTTATGAACTGATTGCGGCTTTCAAACGTAAAAGTGCAGTCTTTCGAAGTATGTCTTTCGTTTTTAAGTGAACCAAACTTTTTGCCCTATGGAGGTTAAACCAAAACAGGGAAAGGGAAATCCAAACCGTAGCTCCAAACTCTATGGCTGATAGAGTGCTTTCCTATGACCGGCCAAAACCCATTTATTAGTTCATTCTTTTGACAGCAGTTTTTAAAAGATTGGTCAATGTTTATATTTATGCTTTAGTAACTCTAAAAACTGTCAAATTCTCAATATAGCTACCAGGTTCAAAACATGACGATTTATAATAAATACAAAATATTAGTAACAAAAACACTACTTGTAATAACTATAATACCAATAATAACTAGTATGTTGTGGCCGTCACAAAACTTTCTTCTATATAAATCACGTCAATTAAATCATTTAAATAGTGCAATTAATTACATCAATTTAGCACCAATTCATATCAAAGTGTATCTGAATTTGAAGTTTGATAAAAATTCGTGCCTTAGTTCTTGAGATAGAGCTACAACGGAAATTCTGAAAAATGTAGCATAGCAGCGCCATCTGTTGAGTGATTTACACCAATACAGAAACAGCAATAATTGATATCCAGGTATACATGGATCTGAAGTTCGCTTAAAATCCAAGTATTAGTTCTTGAGATAGAGGCTATTGCGGAAATCACAAAAAACAGCATAGCAGCGCGACTTATAAAGCGATTTACACCAAACTGTATTAAATGTCAATTCATGTCAAGGACTAACTGATTCTAAAGTTTGATGAAAATTCGTGCATTAGTTCTTCGATACACCTATAGTGTAAATTCTGAAAAATACAGCATAGCAGCGACACCTGTTGAGCGATTTACACCAAAATGTACAAAATGTCAATTCATGTCAAGGATTAACTGATTCTGAAGTTTGGTGAAAATTATTGCATTAGTTCTTGAGATACAGCTATAATGGAAATTCTGAAAAGTGCAGCATAGCAGCGCCACCTGTTGAGCGATTTGTACCAAAACAGAAACAGCACTAATTCATATGCTTGAATCTCAAGTTTGATGATAATCAAAGTATTAGTTGTTGAGATAGAGCTATTGCGGAAATCGTAAAAAATGCAGTATAGCAGCGCCACCTGTTGAGCGACTTGCACGAAAATGTACAAAACTTCAATTCATATCAAGGACTAATCGAATCTGAAGTTTTATGAAAATCCGTGCATTAGTTCTGGAGATTGAGCCATTGTGGAAATCGTGAAAAATGCTGCACAGCAGCGCCACCTGTTGAGCGATTTATACCAAAAACTAATCAGCACCAATTTATATCAGGGACTAACTGAATATAAATTTTTATTAAATTCTGTGCATCAGTTCTTGAGATAGAGCGCCCACAAAATTTGTGTCACATACAGACAGACTCACAGATGCACAGACTCACAGACAGACATTTTGTAAAAACATGTTTTTCGGAATCTCTGACCCCTAAAACCTGTAAATCCGTCGAAAACTGAAAATCGAAAATTTTCACGAATCCAATACTTTCTTCTTGTAAAGATAGAAGAAAGTAATAATAACAATAATTAATGAATATATATGAAAACTGTTTACAATAAAAAAAAAAAAAAAAAAAAAAAAATCAAAACTCATCATCTGAAGAAGTGTCCGAGAGGTATGGATAATTATTTCTAAAACTGACTTTATTTTTCTCTATAAATCTCATTAGTGCTGATATTACGTTCATGAGAATAGGACTTTCACTAATATAATGAATCCAATCCGGAATCGCCATATTTCTGTGTTTTTTAACCGCGGATTTTTAATGTTGTCAGGGGATAAACCCGAGGCATATAGTTCTGCAATTCTTCCAGCTGTGTAAATCGGGTTCTGTGAATACTCAAGCGCTTTTGCCGACTCGCAGTGAAATGGTGCTTTTATGATGATAGTTCCTTTTCATTTTTAATTAATGAATCGGCTAATTAACAAAAAATGAAAAATCCGAGTCTCAGGTGCATCAGAAGATGCATTGATCTAACTTCATAAATTTTGAGATTTATACGTGCGGTAGATTTCGTTAGCTATCGCAGGCAGGCAGACATACACCCTTTCTGAAACTGGAATATCGGTTTCTAGGATGCTAACCACTTTCAATTAAACGTTGCCAGCTGCATGACAGAATTTATAAATACAAGAATTACAAAATACAATAAAACCTCCCTAAAGCGGCCACGTTCCGTTCCAATAAAAATGGGGCGCTCCGAGAGGTGGTTTAATAATGGAGGTCATGTTTAAATCTAGATTTTAATTGTTGAAAAAAATTAACAATTAATGATACTAAAATTTATTTTTCACATTAGGAAAAAATAAGAAAATTTAAGTATCAAAACAAAAGTTAATTACACAAGTTAATTAGTGCGGAGTTTAAAAAATGAATACATTGACATTTGCTTTGATTTTACGGTTTTATCTTTTATAAATTTTATTTCCAAGTTCTTTCGAAGTTCAGTAAATAAATGCTTTTTTTTTTTTTTTTTTTTTTTTTTTTCGAAGGGAACAAATAATGACGATTTCCTGAATTTATTTATTTCTTTGAGAGTTTCTTGACAGAATGGAACTGAGGATTTTATTGACTGTCATCCTTACTTTGTCATCAGAGTTAAATTCATTGCCTAAAAAGGCACATAGGGGTTTAAACACTTAAAAGTTCCCAGAATAAATAAAAATTCTAACCTTCGTGTATAAGTTTGATGAATAATGCGTCCTCCGGAATTATTTTTCTAATAAAATCTTCTTCAAGCGACCCGGAGAAAACGGAATTTGTTTCATTTTCTTCAAAGAAATGGGTCGTTCATGGTGTTCAACTGGGGTGGTCTCTGAATGGAGGTAAAATTAGTATTGAGCTTATGGGAATAAATTTCGTTCCATGTAAAGATGGTCGTTCAGGGAGGTGGTCGCACAGAGAGGTTTCACTGAAATATTCATTTTAATTTTTATTTTAATGCTGATAATTCATTATGTTTGTCTATAAAACGTGTTTGTTGAAAATCAATTTCTTTAATTAAAATTCATATAATAAAACACAAATAAATGAACAAAAATTATTTTCAGGTGCATACATATAATAAAATTATTTAAAACAAATTAAAAATATCTTAAAATACATTAGAAAAAACCAGAACGTTTTCAGCCATTACAAGGCCGTCATCAGTGGGATTTAAATGTTGTTATTATTTTCTTTGTGCTTATTTGAGAATTGTCTAGAAGAAATTAAAGGTTGTATGTCAGATGAGATGCCAGATTTTTAATGTATTTTAAATAATTTTATACTACATGTATGTACTTGAAAGTAATTTTTGAGCGTTTATTTGTGTTTTTTTTATATGAATTTTAAGGTGAATTTGGCATTAAAATTTTAACTTTCATTTATGAATTTGTTTATTTGGTAACTGACAGAATTCAAAACGACCTACCTTCAGCGGTTAGATAACTGATTAATACACAATACAAACTACTTACCAGGAAGGTCCCCTATCCGGGCATACTCAGAATATATTGAAAAAAAAATACTAATTAAACTAATTATGTATGTAATGAAGGATCAATCAAATTTAGCGGCGGAATTACAGTAGAAAGTCTGTAAAAAAATAAAATACTTTCGAGAACTTGGCGCGAAAAGACGAAAGCGTCACGCGATTTGGCGAGCAATACTTTTCCTCGCCAACAGCAAACGATTTTAATGCACCTGAAAATTGCTTGTTAATTGATTTTTAGAATACGTGTAAATAGTATTTAATGAATTTAAACTTAAACAAGGAAAGAGTTTAATAAATACATTTTTTATTACATATTTATGTTGCTTGTTACTTAATATTATTACTTTGAAAGCAATTTCATATATAAAAAATATTTTCATATATTTAAGCGTATTCCAAAATAAAGGCAAGATGAAGAATGTTGCAGTTATTCATTTCAATACCAAATAAGTCTTTGTTTCCATAGCAACAAAATTGAATCGACAGTGCTCAACTGGATTTAATTTTGAGATTGAAACCATTTTAATTAATTTAAATTTTGTTTTAATTGATAAAATTTTATAATTAACTTTCAGTATATATATATATATATATATATATATGACCAAGCCATAGTTAAATAAACTAAAACTGACAAGACTAAAGTTATTTACGTTAAATTTATGTAAACAAGTTCAATAAGAAACATTTGTATCTTAAAGAATATTTGACATAAAACAGTAATTTTTGAAATTTTATTCCATCACCAACCGGTGGTAAATCGCCAAATATCGGAACTTTGATTATTTATTACAGACGTTCTACCGAGTTTCCGCCGAATTTTTTTTATAAATATATCTATCCTCCTGAGAAGAATATTCTATATTTTTTTCAGATTTTACGGAGTATGCCCGTATGGAAACCTTCCTTGTTAGAAACATTTCCGAAAATCAGTGGCCGCAAAATATTTTTTTTATTATAAATGCGCCATTCAATCTTGAAAATATATTGGCTTCTGAAATTTTTAAAGATAAAGAACGCTTTTTTGAATCGTGTATAGCTCAAAAGAGGTCATTGTATATTTTCTTTGATGATTACATTATATTTTTCTCAATTGACACCAAACGGTGTTGCCAGATCTAGCAGTTTTTTCATTCAGAAATTTCGAGTTCGCGCCAGAAACTTTTTAATAGCAATTTTCATTTATTTTATTCCCGAAATAGCTATCGCAATAATAACCAAGTCAAATCTGATAGTGACTTTTCCCGTTATAGCTCTCTGAGACATCCAGTCACTTCCATCTCAATCCTTTCTCTTTGCTCGATCTTTTCCGGCAGTTTGATTCGTTGCGTTCTGCATCCTCATTGGCTGTTGAAGTTTGCTGTCAAATCCTTGCCGGCATCCGCTCAAAATTTGTTATTTTAACAGTAAAACTCTATTTTTGTTTTGTTTTTTAAATTCTATTTTACTTCTCTTTAAAATTTTTATAGATTTACTTAATTTTTTTTTTTATGTATGTTTCTGGGGCCTTTTCCTCTTTCCGAGCTTACCCTGGCTTGCTTTCGACCATCCCAATGCTCAGGAATTTGTTAGAAATTCCACATATTGCTTAACATCTATGCATAATGACCATCCGATTGATCACTGTCTGTGGAAGGTAAGCTAGAGCATTACGACTCTAGTAGACACTTCGACAAATACTGCATAGGTTCATTGGTTCAATAATAACTAAAAATAATTATTCAATCTTTCTGGAGAGAAATTAGAATTTCTTAACGATAGTTTTATAAATGACGCATAAATGCGTCAAGCGGTCTGTATAGTGTACAGAAACATTTTTTATTTTATTAGCTCACCGTATGCTATTTCTTTCGCGCAACAATTAAAGCGTCGTCACTAAAAAATAACGTTCCGTTAAATAAACCAGCCGTAAAACGAAGCAGATGTATCATTGCATGGTTAAATGCTGATATTCTCTACTGCAATTTTTTTTTAACTTCTAAGCATCGCACATTTTCAATTTTTACACTTCCGTATAGGCAAAAAAAATTACTTTTAACCCCTTCGCGACGGGAGCCTTTTACGAAATGTTTATTACTTTGCTACCGGTTTTAAAAAACAGAAGTTTGTGCCTATTCAAATCGGGAAAATGCTCGGATTAAATAAGGCAAATTTTACAGTAAAATTTTACTCGTGAGAATAAACGAGGATCCTTAGGGCTAATTCCAGCACGTATACGTGCCGCACGTCCCCAAGGGGTTAACTGCAATTTGTTTGAAAACAAAGTCTCAATTTATTTTTGAGACATTAATTTTTTTTTTTGTAGTTTTTAATCGCATTTCTGTAATAGTGACAGTTGAAGTACTCCAATTGTGTAGAAAGTAAAAGGTGTTGTTGTTTATGACGGCCAATTATCTACATGAGAGATATGGGCCTGAACGTGCCTTGCTAAGGGAATCTAACCCATATTTACGTAAGGAAATCCAAGATTCCAAGAAAACAACGGTAAACTCCGAACGATGAGGCCGACGGACGCGATTGGGTTCGAACCCAGCACCTCCCGTCTAAAAGCTTCGAGATCAGAACCTCTCGGCCACTTGTGGGCAGAAAGTAAAAGGGAAATTGTAGATTATTACATCCTTTTGTTGCCATTTTATCATAAAAACTGAAAAAATAATAGTAATTAAAATACGTGCTATTTAAAAAATATTATAAATGAATGATTTCTGATAAAAGAAAGAGCTTTTATATTCTACACTGTTAAAAATCTGTTACGTTTGCTGCATAGTCACTCCACCGCTTTTATAGAAAACGATTACTTGACTATATTATGGAAAATTCTCATTGGTCAGAATGGAGATATCCTATAAAAGTGGTGGAGTGATCTGTAGCTAAAACAGCATATTTTTAACAGTGTATATTTATCCATATTAATGTTACGAACAAATGAAGGCATATGAATCATTAGATAGCCAATTTTCTTTTGTAGAGTTTACGACGCCGCTTTTTGCTGGGTTTTGTATTATTCCGCGATAGTGACGTCATATGCATACTTTTCAATAGACGTTGTTTAAGACTGGATCATAAATGTGGAATTCTTCAGCGGATACAGATGACGTCACTTTATATAAAATAAAAACGTGTACTTTAAGTATTAACACTGAAATAAGTTTTGTAGAAGTGCATCATTTTCACTCCAGCGACTTTGAAATTCTTCAAAGATGGAAACACTTCATTTTTGAAAATAACGCAGTTGAAATCACACACTTTTACAAAAATTTAGAGTGTCTTCATGGAGAGCTTTAGGTTAAAATAATATTTATTTGAGAGTTAGACTAACCAATATAAGATGTATTTTTTTTATTGTAACTAATTTGGTAGGTTGATCATAGATTAATGAAGCAGTTCCTTCTTAAACATTTTCTTTCATCGAAATTAGACTGGTTCCACCTGCTAATAATAATAATAATTTCTGTTTTCCTTATCGTGGGTGATACTAAATTCTGAAAAAACAAAATTCCTGCCCCCTGTTTTTTTTGTTGTTGTTGTTGTTCTTTTTTGTTTTTTTTTTATAATGTATTCTCTTCTTCTAGAACTTTGTGAATGGTTTAACATATATCCCACTATATTCTCTATTATTGAAATTTCACACTTTAAATAATTAGAATTCATTACATTGACTTCTAAATATCAGAAGAGAGATACAAAAAAAATTCATATCAGTTACTTTAATGATATTATATTGCAACAAACAAAAAATAATTTATTGCGAAAATAAAACTTCCTTCCCTCTTGAAAATACCAATTTAGGGTTCATTATAAATTTAGATATTCAAAAAGCTCAGCTGAAATTTTACTGACAGGATAAGATATCTCCCTGAAAAGATTTTTAAATCGATATCCGCTGAGATAGCTATCTTACATTTATAATTCTTTATAAATTTTGAATTGCATTATTAGTAGGATAGTTTCATAGGCAATTTATGGATCGTTCAAACTGAAAATCTTTCTTAAAAAATCTTTGAAAGCAATATTTAATTAAAATATTTAATAAGATTCTTCGAAAGAAAATTAATGCTGGTCATTTAATAAGTGAAGCTAATTTAAAAGTTTTGTAATTTTGTTAAAATTTAACGGGCTAATTAACTTTATATCTACACTAGCCACCCTTGGCGACCAGTTTGGTCTCCGTTAGATGTGTGCTATAGCACACATCTAGTACCATGCATTGTATCATGTTACTTTTATCCAAAATTTAATTTACTTTTTCAATACTTCGCGAAATCAGAAGTTTCTAGTAGAGAAATCAAGAACTCCGCATTTTTATGGGTACTACTTGGTTATCCCGTCGACCAAAAATATATCGCCAAACTATAAGATTAAATATCAATAATGGTTGATCGTAAATGTCATATTCGCTTGTTTTTAAGCAAGTTACACGTGTTTACGTCATCAAGTTATTTTTATTTCGATGTTTTATTTGTATTTTTATTAATGTTGTACTAATTTATTTGTTCTTTCGCTATTTAAAATAAAAATTATGTCAATTTGTATAATTTGGCGATTTATATAATTTGGCGAAATGGGTCGACGGTATAACTGAGTAGTACCTTTTTATGCTAGCCAGGCGCAAGTGGTAAATCATCAAACATTGTCTTTCAATCGCATTTTTTCATATTTCATTAAATTCATTTAAAATATAATAATTTCACTCATTTTATTTAAAATACATAATTTTAATTTGAAATTCATGACTTTCACTTTTTCTTTCCCTTTTTTAAGAAAAAGAAAAGAAAAATAAAAAATAATACCAAAAACCATGACTTTTAATTTCAATATCAAAGCATTGTTTTAATTTACCAATTTAAAAATAAAAAATGCAAAAAATGGTCACATGGCATATAAAAAGTGAAGCGGTCAGCCCGAAACTCTTGATGACAGTCACATTATTTAGGCTATTGTTATAGAGATATTAAATAAACAAAATTATTACCGTATTCTGTTTCATCGTTGTTCCCAGGGATGAGATTTCCGACTTTTTGCATACCAGTAAAATCTCAGAAAAAATGTTGTTCTGTTAAATTGCAAAAATATTCCGATTACATTGGTATGCAAAAAGTCGGGAATCTCATCCCTGTGTTCCCTAACAGAATTATTTTATTAAATTTCCTCTGTATTCTCTATTATTGTACTTTCAAAATTTAAATAAATAAATGCGTTAAATTAACTTATAAATATCACATGAGAGATTAAAAAAAATTCATATGAGTTACTTTAATAATAGTATACGGCAATAAAAAAAATCATTTATTTTTAGAATAAAATTTCCTTCCCTCTTGAAAATACCAATTTAGGGTTCATTATAAATTTAGATATTCAAAAAGCTCAGATGAAATTTTATTGACAGAATAAGATATCTCCCTGAAAAGATTTCAAAATCGATATCCGCTGAGATAGCTATTTTATCTTTGGAATTCTTTATAAATTTTGAATTGCATTATTAGTAGGATAGTTTCATACGCAATTTATGGGTGGTTCAAATTGAAAATCTTTCTTAAAAAATCTTTCAAAGCAATATTTAATTCAAAATATTTAATAAGATTCTTCGAAAGAAAATTGTTGCTGAGGCATTAAATAAACGAAGCTAATCAAAAAGTTTTGTAATTCTGTTGAAAATTAAACGCGTTAATTAACTTATTATATAAATATATATTACGCAAATAGAATTTATAGATTTTTTTTTTAGGATGATGGAATGAAAACGTTATTTATTAGTAAAACTAGTTAAACATAAATGTAAAGCAATTGTGCTTTTAAAGTTAAAAAAGGTTAAGTTAAAGTTTTAAAAAAAATTAAATACTCTTTAATAAGCATTCAAAGTATTTCTTTTTAATCAGGCCTAATTTCATGGTTATAATTCGAGTTTTTTCCCCAAACATTTACAATACGTTAATTGGATATAAGAACCGGGCTCGATTACTGAAAATTCACTATTTTTTGCGTTTGGTAAAAAGCGCAAGCTAGTGAATTTAATAAAATTAATTATAATTTTTGTTTTGCAAATTTTTTAAGATAAATTTTAGATTAGATTAATTTTTAAGATAGCGCAACAATCAAGAAAAAAATTAAACATTATTTAAACTAGCTTCTTGTTATTTGCCACCGGAACGCTATTTCTTTCTCCCAGCTTATTTTGTCTCCAGTAAATAACGTTACCTTGTGTACGCTAGCCGCAAAACAAAAGCCGATGTTTCCTTGTGTGATTAAATACGCTACAGCATTTTTTAAAACTTCTAAGCATCGCACTTTTCAATGTTTATACCGTCGTATTGGGGAAAAAAAGTACTTTTTAATGCAATTTGTTTGAAAACTGCATCTTCATTTGTTTTTGAAATATTATTTTTTTTGTAGTTTTTAGCGACATTTGTTTCATTTTGGCAACTCAAGTTCTCAATTTCTGAAGAAAATAAAGAAAAAAAAATGTTGAAAAATAGCAATTATATCTTTTTGTTGCCATTTTCTCATAAAAATTGAAAAAAAAAATTAAAATACGTGCTATTTTGAGAAAAATATAAATGAATGGTTTATGATAAAACATGGAACTATTATAAACTATATTTAATTTTAAGAATCTGTATTAATGCAAATGACATCATTTTACATAAAATAAAAGCGTGTGCTTTAAGTCTTAAAATTGAAATATGTTTTGCAGAGAGTCCTGATTATCCGTGTCCCGCTTAACCAGAAGAAAATAAAGTGATGGAAATGTCGGAGGCGACACTAAATTCTGAAAAAGCAGAATTCCTGTTCTCTAGTGTATTTTTTTCTAAATTGATTTCTCTATGTATAATCATAATTGAATTATTATGAAACTTCTAATTGATTACAGTGGGTTTTTTTTAATATACTAGGGGGCCCTGCCCCCTACAAGCTATGCTCGTCAACCCCCGTTCAGACGCCGCAGACTCTAACAGCACGCTAATTTGATCGGCTTTAAAAAGATTTCGGAAGATTGAATTATAATTTGAATCTGACGTAATTTTCACCAAACTTTTCTTTCTCTTTTTAATATTCACGTAAAAAAACTTTTGTTAGAAATGAAATATTATGATCATCTTAAAATATCAAATAAATGTCTCGCGCAATTTTTAAATTTAAACTGTTTTGCAATATTATTTTTTGTTCATATCACATTACGTAATAAGTGTAATGTGACTTATATTCTCCTATTTAAGACTTCTAACGCATGTTAATGAATTTACTATTTTACAATATTCTTTCTCTTTTAAAATTTGCGTGTGAATATAGTTTTTATGACGTAATTTTCAATGAGTTCCTGCTGTTTACGTAATAAGTGTAATGTGACGTATATTCTCCTATTTAAGACTTCTAACGCATGTTAATGAATTTATTATTTTACAATATTCTTTCTCTTTTAAAATTTGCGTGTAAATATAGTTTTTATGACGTAATTTTCAATGAGTTCCTGCTTTTTATATTTTCTGATTATAATAGTCACGTGTAAAATAAATTTTTAATTTGAAACAAACATTATTGTTTGCGCTGTCTATACATTTGGTAACAATTTAAATTAATACAATTTTCTAAAATGTGTAAAAAATATCTCTCGAAATGCTGAAAATTTTAATTTAAAATAGAATTGAAACCTGAAAAAATGAGTCAAATTAAAAAACTAAATGTAGTCTGCACACCGGGAAATTCTGACGCATAAAATGATCTAAAAATGATTAAATTCCTATGTACAGTTTTTGCTTCTATAAAACTTTTTTAAAGAAACGATTTTGTCCAACTTTGGCGTTAAATATCTCTTAAAATAATTCTTCGATTTGAAAACTGTCTGCATCAGCGTGTTTATCAAACATTTCTCTATAATACTACCGATTTTCATATTTTCGTATGCAACAGTTTTTTTAATATTAACGAAGAAAGGCCATGCTTAAGCATTCAAATTGGATGCCGATCTGCCGGGAATATCTACGCAGATTTTCATTGGTCCATTTCCAAATCAAAACTTCTTTTTATATATAGAAGGATATATTGCACTCTTTAATTTTTATTTATGTTTACTACTTTTTTAGAGTTTAAAATAGTTTGTTGTTGGACTTTCACAGCAAGTTGGCCTTTGAAGAGCGTGGTTTGGCGTATAATTATACCTAATGTTGTTGTAACTCATATACAGGGTGTCCATCATTAAGGGGGCAGTGGGCATGAATAACCAAATCCCTCTATTTTCAATGGATTCATTTGAACATTGGCAGACATGTTAATTGCAAGCTCAAATAGTTATATTCAAACTTTGGTGATAAAATAATAAAATAATTTTAAATTATTTAATTTTTAAAACTTTCAAATAACGAATAGTTGTCAGATTTTAAAATGTCTCATGCGCATTTCTTTTGCATAAAATACCACAATATTTACTCATGAGGTACTTTTTATATATTACAGTGGAAGGTGGCATGAATTGTAAAAGTTCCAGGGTTCGTACGGGTCCTTGAATTTCCAGACTAAGAAATTCTTCGGTACCAGTATTTTCTTATAGAAAATATTTCATCAAATAAGGCGAAATTCTAGATTTATTTTTCTATAAAAAAATATTTATATTTTACCTGGAAAATAACGGGATCCGTACGAACCATGTTGACAATACAGCAATGTGACAAGTGTTTCTGGCAATAAAATTTCTTTAAGCACGTTAGCTGCAGAAAAAACACCTGTTGAGTGACTAGGGAAAAGATGGAATTATTGGAAACATTTATAATTTCATTTATTTATTTATTTTTGACAAAGGTTCACCAGTAAGTCTAGTGTTTGTTATTATTTTAGAGAAAAATGAGGCTATCTTTGAAGCAGTCGATGTGCTTTGTGCCGATATTTTGTACAGATTGCCACGCTCGTCTTTTCATTGCTGCAAACACAGTAAAGGATATAAGATAAGTGTTGGATTTTTTCTTGTGGGTTCATTATGATCTTAGAATACAATATGACTAGCTATTTTAGGTGAACGGTGTATGTATTTGATTTAACAGTTGAATTACTCGGTGGTACTTATAAGTACCGTCAGTACACTGGGTGATGGCGCAAAACTTCTTGTTTACTTTTCGTCTGTGTAGTTATCCATCGTTTTCATCTGCTTTTAAAATGTAATTACTAAAATGTAGTGTAGTAATGATTTCCCTAGTCAAATAACGAATAATTGTCATATTTTAAAATGTCCCATGCGCATTTCTTTTGCATAAAATACGACAATATTTACTCATGAGATACTTTTTATATATTACAGTGGAAGGTGGCATGAATTGTAAAAGTTCCAGGGTTCGTACGGGTCCTTGAATTTCCAGACTAAGAAATTCTTCGGTACCAGTATTTTCTTATAGAAAATATTTCCTCAAATAAGGCGAAATTCCGCGCGTTTAAACTAGATTTATTTTTCTGTAAAAAAATACTGATATTTGGCCCTGAAAATAATGGTACTCGTACGAACCCTGAGTTTGCTGAATGTATATGTGGAATAAAAAATATTTTGATAATTTTGCTTCGTTTTTCCAAAAAAGTATCTATATATTTTCATTTTCACATAAATTTCAACTTTAAAATACCTCTGAAAGGCAACTTTTTATGCTAACATTTATATTTATTGTACAGAGGATATAAAGTATAAATTTTAAAATAATCTAATAATTTGGAATGCGCGTGGAACGTTTCAAAGGTTGGAAATGTGCGAAATTTTCAATTTTGAGAAAACAGCATTTTAAGTAAAACAAACTACATAAACAGATGCAGTTTTTACAAATTTAAAAGCTTAAACCTCTACGAAGAAGCGTCAGAATTAAAAATTTCTTTTTGCATCAGATAAATTTAAGCATCCAGTTTCATAATTATCGAAAAGAAAACCATCTTTTCTTTCCCAAATTTCATGACGCTGAATGTCCATTGTCGCCTTAAACAACCCTACTTTAAAGATACCTACAGACAGAACTATTGTTTATAAAAATGTGAAATGTTATGAAACACATAATAAAGGGTATGGGAATTTGTTTAAGCTGAAAAAATAGTTTAAAATGTTTTCACCAGAGGGCGTTTTTTAATAAATTACTCATGTATCATACATTTATGATAGTTTAGAAATTTTATTCTTTAACTTCACCTTATCTTAAAGACAGTATTTTACAACATATTCTTGGCATTTTCAAAGACAGTCAACTGTCGGACATGCTATCTTACGATTCCACATGGTATCTGGAATTGATGGCAGTCTTGTGGAACATGCTTGGTTTTAATAAAATTTGTAAAGTGTCATAAATGTGTGCTAAATGCGTAATTCGTTAAAAAATAAATAAATAAAAAATTTAAAAAAACGCCCATTGGCTTCGAAATTTTGAACTTTTTTTTTTTTTTTCTCTCTCTCTCTCTCAAACAAATTCCGATACCCTTATTATGTCCTCTACAAAATTTCACAACATTCTGAACAATAATTTCGTCTGTGGATAACTTTAAAATAGGGTCGTTTAATTATAGACACTCAGTAGATTGCAACTATAAAAAATATTTGGCGATTTATCATCTGTTGCCTGATTAACGTAAAAACATGCCTGAAATTTATTAATTTATCATTAAGGGGTCTCAGGACTCTTAAAACACGATTTTTTTTTAAAGACCATTTTCAACATTTAATATGTTAAAATATATGATTTAAAAACACAATTTTAATTGCATGAAAGATATAAGTATGTTATTTCATTTCATGTATTTAAAAAATTTCAAGATGCAGAATTATTATTTATAGGAGGCTCCAAACTGCCAGACATTTGTCGGGAAGAAAATTGGTATAATAGCTTACACGCAGGATTACGAAATAAATTTTGCAACTAGACTGAAATATTTTGTGCCTAATTATACTTCAGATTATAATAATTACCCTGAATCTAAATAAATTTGTATTTAAAGCATTTTTATATTTTTAATGCAAATTTGCATTTAGCTAATACAAAATTCGGAAAATTTCAACAATAGAATCACCTAAAAAAATTTTTTTTTTTGAACAATAAAAAGGAAATTTTAGGTTCGGTTTATACAGACTAACATGAAACATGTGTTTTGAAAATTTTATGAAAAAATATTCAGAAGCTTTTGAAATATCCTGCGAGTTATGCCCAAAACGTCATTTGGAGAAAAATGACTTCAAAGTTTCGGAAGCGCCGCTTCATCCATTGAGTGGGTATAATTCTAAAAGCCATAACTTGTGTTCTAATAGGAAGTTTAAGGAAATATGTATCAAAATGTTAAGAAAAAATAGGAATTTTAAGGGGACAAGGGACCTTAAAATCCTTAAAAATAATTTTTTTTATTTTTTGTAAATTTCACCTAAATATTACTCAAGGGTACATTATATGCATTATGGCATGTATTTAGCACAAAAAAAAATTTTTTAAAAATTATTTTTGAGAAAAAATGGAATTTTACGCGTCGTCTTAGAAATCTTCGAAATGCCCCCTGTGTTCTCCATATCAATGAAAATCCCCAATATTTTTTATAAAAGTTTGTTTTATATATATAAATAAAATAGAGCATCGAATTTTAAATATTTGAATTTAAAGGTAAAAAAAAAAAAGAAATTTTGAAATTGTTTTTGAAAATTTCAAAAATTTTCAATTTTTCATTTTTTTAACTTTAAAATTCAAATATATAAAACTTGGTGCTCTATATTATTTATATATATAAAACAGACTCTTATAAAAAATATTGGGGATTTTCATTGATATGGGATGCGCAGGGGGCATTTCGAAGATTTCTAAGACGACGCGTAAAATTCCATTTTTTTCTCAAAAATAAATTTGTTTTTTATTTTTGTTTTGTGCTAAATGCATGCCATAATGCATATAATGTACCCCTGAATAATATTTTAGATAAAATTTACAAAAAATTTTAAAAAAATGAAAATTTTTGAAATTTTTTCGAAAAAATTTCAAAATTTTTATTTTTTCATTATTATTTTTTTTTTTACCTTTAAATTCAAATATATAAAATTCGATGCTCTATTTTATTTATATATATAAATCAAACTTTTATAAAAAAATATTGGGAATTTTCATTGATATGGGACGCGCAGGGGGCATTTCGAAGATTTCCAAGACGATGCGTAAAATTCCATTTTTTTCTCAAAAATAAAATTCTTTTTACACTTTTTTGTGATAAATGCATGCCATAATGCATATAATGTACCTTTAAATAATATTTAGGATGAAATTTACAAAAAATAAAGAAAAAATTGAAAAACTTTGAAATTTTGAAATTTTTTCAAAAAAATTTCAAAATTTTTCAATTTTTTTTTTTTTTTTTTTACCTTTAAATTGAAATATATAAAATTCGATGCTCTGTTTTGTTTATATATATAAACCAAACTTTTATAAAAAGTATTGGGGATTTTCATTGATATGGAAGACGCAGGGGGCATTTCGAAGATTTCTAAGACGACGCGTAAAATTCCATTTTTTTCTCAAAAATAAATTTTTTTTTAAAAATGTTTTGTGATAAATGCATGGCATAATGCATATAATGTACCCTTGAATAATATTTAAGGTGAAATTTACAAAAAATAAAAAAAAATATTTTAAGGTCCCTTGTCCCCTTAACATTTAAAAAAATAAAAATTTCGAAAATTTTGTAGCTTTAACAGTCCTGAGGCCCCTTAAAGTCCTAAAAATATTAAAACATTGTATTGTCATCGAAAACACAGATGTGAATATAATTTTTATGTCTGTCAAATCAAGAAGTGTGTGAAAAATTGATTAAAAAAATTATATCTTTAGATAAAAAATCTAATCGGATGCGCCAATCTCAAAACTTTCTTCTATCTCATACAGGTTAACACTTTGCACTCCGTTGTCGCCACTGCAGCGACATGGTACGGTAAGTGAAAAACTCCGTTCTCGCCGCTGCGGCGACATCATCTTTCCTTGAAAAATTCGCTTTTGGCATCAGTAATAAAGGAAAATAAAATTTGCCTTATTTAATCAAAGTATTTTTGAAATTGTGTACTTGAAGGGAACTTCTTTTTAAAAAGTGGTGCCGACCGAATAAAATATTTGTGTAATGACGCGGAGTTGCTGGTAGCCCACAGTCAAAATGAAGCGGAGTGCAAAGGGTTAATAATTCAAAATTCGCTATCACAGTGCCAAAATTAAATGACAATCTATGCCTATCATGAGGATTCTAAAGCTATTTAGGTTCATTGAATTAGATGTATTTAACAAGGATATATAAGTATCGCATTGATTTAACCCTTAAATGCATGATTTTTTTATTTTGTTTAAAAAAATTATATATGATTCTCAGAAAGGTTTATTACACAGGAAAAATAATGAAAAGTATCACAGATACATTTTTCGTATAATGCGTCAACCTTTTCTTATGTTTCACATCTGCAGTACAAGTAAAAACTAAAACATTACAAACTAGTAAATATTTTAATAAGTATGAATCTAAATACCTTATTTTACATAATTTTTTATTTTGTAAAACTTAACGCTTAAATGCACGAATTATTCTTTTTGAGTTATTTTTTTATTCTTATATTAAAGGTTTAACACCAGAAATTTTAAGATAGATTTTTCACTTTATATACTAGCATAAATTTTTTTTTTACTTTTTACAGGATTAATATGTCTATATAAATGTAGTGGTTGCTAAGAGTTCAATAAAAAGTGATGCAGATATGCATCACTATGCATTTAAGGGTTAAACCATTGAATTTTGGAACACACCCTCTTAAATGTCCGTATCAAAAATTTCCAACACAAAGAGTATAAAATGGACACCTGTTGTTCAAGATACACCCAAGTCTAATATGGATCTATTTACGTGAAAATGCAACAGAACATTAAGTTCGATTAAATTGCGTGCATTAGTTTTTGAGACATAGCTATTGTGAAAATCGTAAAAAATATAGCATAGCAGTGCCAACTGTTGTGCGATTTACACCAAAATTTAATCAGTAACAGTCTACGTCAACGTTTAACTGAATATGAAGTTTGATGAAAATCCGTGCATTTGTTCTTAAGATGGAGCTATTGTGGAAATCGTACAAAATGCGGCATAGCAGCGCTACCTGTTTGGCGATATACACAGATATTTGTCCAATACGAAAAATTTGTAAATTACATTACCACACAAATTCGGGTAAATCCGTAACATTTTCTACCATTTATATACTTGTTTGAGTTTTTGAAGGGATACCAAATGATGCACTTCTATTAAGCCAATTCTAATTTTCCTGGTGCCACGCATAAATACAGATAAATTTTACAAGTGTGTAAATTTTATGACAAAGGTGTAATTTTACAGATTTACACATATACGTATGTGACGATTTGACTAAAAGCAGCGGGTGTTTATCGAAATTTCGTGGGTTTCCAGTAATAAAGAGTACAGGCGTTTTATGCCGAATTGTTGATAATAACGTTGTTGAACTGGCTTGTTGAATATTGTTGAACTGGCTTGTTGATAATAAAACAGTCGAGGAACACAATTGATGCAGTCGATTGAAATAGAATCCAGCTTTATTAACATACTCATAATTGACTTCAATGGGAAATGCTCTAAATAATCGATGAAAAAATAATCGAGTTCAATCACATCAATAACCCATTTAAATGAAATTCCACCTCTCCGTTGCTTTCCGCACATTTTCACAATTCTACTTATTTCGTTGCTATTCCACATATTCTGCAAACATCGCCGTACTTAGCTCAAGATGTTTTTTCTCTTCATTCTACCACCATACTCTTACTACATTCGCAAACTCACTAACATATCTGTCCGTACATCTATATTTTCCATGAACTGATCAATTCAAAAACTGACTGACATTTCAGCTACAGATCATCTTCTCTCATAATATCTCAAACACTCTTAAACAGCTCAAAAGAAAAACAAACTCTCAAAAGTTCTCAAAAAGCTCCAAGAAAACAACAACAACTCAGACTGAACAAAATCTCTCCGTATCCGGCTATGTGATTGTATTTATACTGTCTTGGCTCATGGTTACAAATTAAGTCAGCTAATCTTTCTCTTCCAATCATAATCGCTTTTTTGAGGGTTTATTAGCATTTCCGGTGGGATTAATTTGGAAGTAACCAGGTTTTTTAGTTTTCCGCTTTAGTGCACCACCGTAGTGGAGATTGCTTCGGGGCCTATAGCAACTATGGCTTTTCGCCTCGAATGATCCTTATTATATACAGAAACAATCACAAGTCACAACAATTTTTATTTCTTGTTCCATTACATATTTATATAACTACAAAGCGACATCCACAAATACATCCATGTCTTACCCGAAGATTCGAACCCGGGCCCTCACCGTGGCAGCAGCTGTCGCTACCGACCACGCCACTGGGCGACGTAACCAGGTTTCCTGGTGCCAAACATTGATCTAGAACTTTCGAAAAGCTCTGGACCCAGATGCACTAGTTATAAACAAAATTTATTCTCTGCTGTCGAGATTGTATCTAAAAGTAGCTTTCCCCCTACCAGACGATTTTTTAACAAAAAGAAAAATGAATTTATTTCCGCGTAAATTATAAAGCATTGAAATATTTTAGTAACACCTGGATATTTTTTAATAGAAGAATGGTTTCAAATATATAGGTTTTTTAGACGTGATAAATTCCGAGTTATAATATTTTAGCAACTAAATAAATAATTTAGGGTGATTCGATATACCAGGTTTTAATAGCGAATTTTAGTTGGAATTTAAATAATAAAAGGTTTTATTAAAGAAATATAAATAGTTAGAGTCATTTTTAGATTTACGCACTTTGGAATAAATATTATTAGATGGCTTATGATTTTATGAAGATTAATAGACTAGGGTTTTAACTTAATAAGCCGGTATACCATATGGAATATTATGAAAAAGGGAAATTGTATATAGAATAATTGTAACCTTGGCGAAAAAAATTTAATTTTGTAATTGTAAAAGTGATTAATTTACACATTTATTTTTTAGAGTGTACTCTCTTCATGAAACACAGTTCATCTTAAAATAGTAACACAAAACTCTAAATACAGTCAAACTTCCACAATGGTGCCTTTTTACAGAAATCTTACTCAATCCACAACACATACATGCTTGTATATTTTTACCTATACATTTATTTGTATGCATACACAAGCAATTTGCATGGGATACATGTGAATAGCAAACACTTTTTGCAGTCCGGAGGTGTCCGCTATTAAGAGGTTTTACTGTATATACATTTTAAGCGTATGACTTGAAAGAGTATTAACCCTTTGCACTCCGCGTCATTTTGATTGTGGGCTACCAGCAACTCCACGTCCTTACACAAAAATTTTATTCGGTCGGCACCACTTTTTAAAAAGAAGTTTACTTCAAGTGCACAAGTTCAAAAATACTTTGATTAAATAAGGCAAATTTTATTTTCCTTTATTACTGGTGCCAAAAACGAATTTTTCAAGGAAAGATGATGTCGCCGCAGCGGCAACAACGGAGTTTTTCACTTACTGTGCCATGTCGCCCCAGCGGCGACAACGGAGTGCAAAGTGTTAATGATAGTTCATTTCCTAAAATTTAATAGCACCAACCTATTACCTAACACTAACTGCCATGCGTCTTCCCAACACAATAACGATGAATTACAGTCAAACATGGATAATTCGAAGTGCAAGGGGCTACTGCAAAACTTCGAATTATCCAAAAAAATTTATTTTTTATGTTGTAAAATAATAAATCGCAACAGAAATGGCGAAAAAGAATATGTTTATTAATTTTAAATTAAAAAAAAAAACTACAGCTTTTTAAAATATTGAGATATTACAGATTGCTTTAAAGAGCTTACTTGATTTTTTTAACAAAATCTTCAAGGATATCTACAGCTCGAAACACAGCTTCACTCATGTTAGATTGTCCTTCTACATAACGACGATATTCCGCTAGATGAAAGTCTGCCTCACTTGAAGTTGGAATCGGCCTCTGTTCCTCTACCTCATCTTCAATGGCTTCATCGTCTTCTGTTGCAATGTTCTTATTGTTTAGATTAGAACTTCGGATAGAATATCTGTTTGAGATAGCTCTCCACAAATGTCTATATTTTTATCAATGTCGACATAATCATCAAATAGATTTTGTCATTTTTGAAAGGGTAAAAACTTCGAATTATAGAAGTTGGACTTCGAAATTTCCTCAATAGCGGAAAATAACCCGGCCACTTTTTATATAACTGCATTGAAACTAGATTTTGTCATTTTTGAAAGGGTAAAACTTCAAATTAAAGAAGTTGAACTTCGAAATAACCAAGATTTTTTAGCATTAACTGAATACAAGTTTCAAGGGACCGACAAAAAACTTCGAATTATCCACGAATTCGAATTAAAGACGTTCGAATTATCCAAGTTCGTCTGTAATATGTTCTAAGGACATTGTTCTACTATTATGCAGAGTTACACTTGGAAAATATACAACTTTTATTTTCCGGTTTTGGCTATCATTTTGGGAAATTTTACAAGTGTGCGGAGTTGAAAACGTAGTACCAAGCGTTAATAGTTACTAATGTTTGTTTTTTTTTTTAACTTGTAATAATAAACTTGTACAGCCAATAATATCTTTTTATTCTTACTTGCTAAAGGTCACCGACAGATGACACTGCAATCAAACTATTAAAAATGCTAAAATGATCCTCTTTGCAATTCCAAATTGCAAATCTTGTTTTTACCGTGTTTCAACAGCTGCACATAATGATAGGTAAAAACTGACCTGAACTTTGATTCATATTTGTATATTTCTTTGGGTATTACTGCAGTTTGACGCAGCTCAACGTTATCTGTTAGGGATGAAAACAAGAAAGCATTTTAAAGAAATTCCCAACTTCGCACATGAATGCTTGTCACAAATTCAAAATTGTTGCTTTCAGAACACATTTCTGAATTATTTTTTGTTCACAAACGCATGAAACTGGCAGGCGCTCTTATTCAGAAACTGTGTAATCGAATAGATTTTTTACATTCTCCGGTAAAGTCAGAAGGTCTTTCAAAAAATGCGGTCAAATTTGACACTTTAAAGCGATTTTTCGAACGCGAAAACGTGAGAAAGGCAAAAAAAAAAGTCCATCATGAGCTTAGGAGCATTGACTTACCGGGGGCGACGGGGATAAACAGGTAATAATCTACTACTATTTTAAAAATGTTATTTGTGTCTTTATTAATCAGGGTGATTAATTAGTAAAAAAAAAAAAAATAATAAAAATTATTGGTGGAAGTATGTGAGTGGTTTCCCTTTTTCGCACCCGTGAAGTCTGCGCCTATGTTCATGATGATCGATTAAAACCGAAAATTGAAAATGAATAAAACTGTTCCATTATAAATCGTTTCAATAATCATGCCAGCTAGTGTCGTGCCTTTATGTTAATATAATTATGTTAAAATAAGCCCGTTAATGTGTTAAAAAGTTTAAAATTTTTGAGCAGAAAAAAATAATTTCTAGAGAACGCTAGAAGTCACTTCTGAGTCACTGAGAACACTAGAAATCAAAAACTGAGTTCACCCCCTTCAAGAAAAACTTATTAGTGGTCAACGTTTTCTACTCATTTCCTTTTATAAAGTTACATATAATATTAGTAGCCCTTTATATGTAAGTATTAAAATACTACAGTAAAACCTCTGAATAGCGGCCACCACTGGGAGCACGATAAAGTGACCATACTTCGGAGGTTGCCGTTATCTAGAGGTTCCACATTTTAAAAGGTTAAAATTACATTAAATTAAAATCAAAATAATTGTCAGAAATTATTCAATTTTTATAGTTAAAAAATACATACTATTATACATACTATTATTTTATACTAATGAAATCAATTATTCGGGTTTTTTTTAAGCATATCTCTTTCTCTACACATAATCATTTTTGAGTGAGCGCAGAATTTTTAGTTCCTCTTTAGCTAAAAAGAACGTCAGAATATGATTGTAAGCTACAATTTTGTGATAATTCCATATATCTTCTGATTCATTTTCGTCATCACTCTTATTCTCATTCGTCTTGCTTTCTATCAGTTCTTCTATCGTATTAAAAGTAGTAACTGCCAAATCTTCATCTACATTCACGTACTCGCTGGATTTAATGGTCATTCCGACGCTATTTAAAATATCATTTAACTCAGTATCATCTAAGATTATTTCTGTATTTTCGGATTCCTGATTTGGAGAAATCTGTCATTAAATTTCAATTTGAATTCTATAGAATTGCAGTCAGAATTAACAAACAAACAAACATTAAACAAGTAATATACAAATTTTGTTTTTAAAGTCAATTCCTACTTAGGCCATCAAAGAAAAATTTAATATAATCCCTTAAGCTACACTCTATTCCAACTCAACTTGGCAGCACTGTGAAAGGTAGAAACAGTAACATTCCGCCTTAAAAAGTAGTTCTCCGTTATTTTTTAATTTTAAATGGTGAAAATGCATACAAATTTATATGATTATGTTTATAAATTACAAATTTCGGTATTTTGAAGCATATATTTAATGTAATTTCTCTGTTAAAAGTATTTAATTTAAAAGTATTTTGTATTTAAAGCGAACGTGTAAAGTAAAAATCTTGGCGTAAAAAACTCTTCAAGGTTAAATATCTGACGCGCTTTAGTGCTCTGCTACTCCGCGCATTCTTATTGTTCTGATGAATAGTTTTAATAATACTCGCTGTTTGCTTCCGCTTTTACTTTTCTTTTTAACGTGTTCATAGTTTTTTATTTTTACTGTGAATTATTGTTATTATTTATTCATTTATTAACTGAGTATTGCTAAAATTTGTTACATAGTTAAATATTTATTTGAATCAAATTTATTTGAATTATAACATGTCTGATAAAGCATTATCTCCATCCACCTTCAAGGAGAGGAAAGTCAATCAAAAGTGCAGCTCGCAGAAATATATTAAATGTTTATTCCAGACATCGTCAAGACAATCCCCAACATTCAATTAATGAAATCGTAGAGGAAGTTTCCCAACTTACAGGTGTTTCGAAAAGAACAATTTTTCGTTTGAAAAAAGAGAAAAAGGCATCTAGCCCTTTAACTGCACCAGGAAAGAAACGATCTGGTGCAGTGGGTAAACGCAGAAGGCTGGGAAAATATGACGAATTCACGTTATCTTGCATTCGACGAAAAATCCATAGTTTTTTTCGCAGAAATGACATACCAACTTTGGATAAAGTTTTACAAGTTGTAAACGATGATAAAGAATTTTTTTCGAAAAATATTAGCCGGACTAAATTGTACAGAATATTAAAAGATTCGGGATTCTCTTTTGAAAAACGAAAAAAAGAGGCAGCTCTTCTTGAGAGGCAAGATATTATTTTGTGGCGCAGAAACTATTTGAGAAAAATTACAGAGTATAAGAAAAAAAAATGCTTCTATTTATTATCTTGATGAAACATGGGTAAATGAAGGGCATACTCAAGAGTCCATCCCCCCCCTTCCCCCCCCCCAAAAAAAAAATCTTGCAAACAAAATCGAAAAGGTAAAAAAGGTTATTTGTAGAGATCGACCTCAGCTATCCAACGCAAAAGAAAAAAAATAATTTAAAAATACTGAAATGCAAACGAGATATTAATTTTTTTTTCTCCATAGGATTAGAATTAGCAAGCGGGTGTTTTTGCGTGAGTGAAATAGTCCCTTAATTTTCAGCAGTGTTAACAATTTAATATTAAATGCAGTTTTTAATTATTTAAAAATCATCTTATTTTGATTTTAAAAAATCATAACTTTTTTACACCCTAATATCTATAATTAAAAATGTACATTAAAAATGAGACGGGCTCAGTGTGAGATCTAGCCTTTTCCGAATTTCTGCCAGAGGTTTTGGTATAAATAACAAATTTTCTGTTTTAAATAGATTTCCGGATAATTTGGTTTTAATCTTTTAACCCAATATAGATAATACTGTTTTGTTTTCAGTAAATTTCATTCGGAATTCGTACAGCGATTTTTTAAATTTTCTCGAATTTTTTAATCTGATTTTTATTTTTTTATTTTTTATTTTTGCAGCAATTCTTTGACATTTGTAAGAGGAATTCTGTTTTAAACTTGGAGCTTAAATATTGAAAATTTTGCCCTTCGCGATTTTAAATTTCTTAGACAATTTTCGATGCGAATTTTTTTCTTTCCGATGCGATTTTTTCAACATCAGTACAAGGAATTCGACTTCAAATTTTTATTTTAAAACAGTAAATTTTGACATTTTTTCAATAAAGTTTTTCCACAATTCGTGCACACTTTTTTAAAGTTTTCGCTATTTAAAAAGAATTTTCGCATTTTGCGGGCCGGGCGACGTCGGGCGGATCAGCTAATATAATATAAGATAGTGCTAAAATCAGTCTAAAAAATGTAAAAATAAGAAAAGAATAATAATACAATTCGTTATTTTAATAGGTTATATAATTAATTTCATAGGAACTTCAAAACGTACAGATTTTTGCACAAGCATTATACTTTTCCGCAAAAATGGCGCTTTTCCTTGGTTACTAGTGATCCTTTGCTCTTCAAGCAAACCCTGGTTGCTACGGCAACGGCTGCGATTCGGCATTCGTAGCATAACCAACGCTGCCAACTTAAGTTGGAATCAAGTATAGTATTAGTTTTTGTTGTATTAAAATATCTCAGTTTGTTGATTTTCTATATGCAAGTAGGTTTACAATGGAACTCTATGGGAATTTGGCGAAATATTAGAGATATCGCCAAGTTGGCGTCACTTTTGGCGAATCATTTTGGCCGCCAAATTTGGCGATATATCGCCAAGTTGGCGACAAATTTGGCGGTATTTGGCGACAGAACAGGGTCCCCCCTATAGAAACACCTTATTGAAAATACTTTCATTGATCTTCAATAACCAATGGCCGCCATTTTGTTTCCCATGCAAAACTAAAATTAATTAATTAAAATTTAATTAATTAATTAATATTTGAAAAAACTGTATTAAAATCAATTGTCATCCAGTACAAGTATTAAAAAAATTATTTCAGCTTGATTGGATCAATAATGAGTATTTTATTACCGATTGAAAATTTGAACAAGATAAATATATAAATAAATAAATATAGGGAGAGTGTGAACTAATAGTAGGAATTGAAAAAAACCTGACAACTATATAAAATTGTGAAAATAAGGAACATTTGAAAATAAAAATACTGTGGGGTGGCCGTTGTTCGGAATTCGTTGTTCAGAGGTTTAGTGTAATATTATTTCTATGAAAAAGATTCGGCAACACTAAAATATGACCGGTATTCGGAGGTTACCGTTGTTCGGAGTGACCGTTGTAGAAAGGTTTCACTATATTTTTATTATGGCGCATTCATAATCAAGGTTATTTTTAAATTAAAAGTATCTATTAAACCTAACCACTCTGGACCTGAAATAAAATCTGTACTAATTAAGAAAGTTTCGCTCTGTGTATCTGTCTGTTTGTGTGTGTGTTTTCGATGGCTAGCGAAATCTACGGCACGTACGAGGCTGAAAATTTTTATGAAGATAGCCCTAATGTACCGACTCAGAATTTTAAATTCCTAATAATTAGCCGGGATATCAATTAAAAACTCATCAAACAGCCCAATAAAAAAAATCATTCTTCAAAACCACAAGCTGACTAGAATTGAATCCTGATGCGAGGGTCATGCACGATTGTCCAATCAACACGCTCCTCTTGAAATCGTATCGAGGCTAGTGGTCTGCAGAAGAAAAAAGCTTAGATTTTAATAGGGCCGCAAAGAAAATTCTTTCTCAATTTCTTCTTTAACCCTTTAACCCCTTGAGGGGCAAGCAATTACGTTTGTGAAATGCTGAATTCCCACCGGAAAATTAGAAAAATTTTATTTCAAAATAAGGAAAAGCAATTTTACGGCTTATTTCCACCAAAGTTAGAAAAGTAAAATTTAATGCAATTTTTCTGGTGTAAAATGTCATTAATCGTAGGTGGTATATAATATATACCGGTGCCCCTCAAGGGGTTAATTCTCGCTCCTGCGACATTCACGTGCTGTGTCTTTTATTCAGATTGTTTGATTCCCACCAGTTATATAAAATAGTGTAATTGGCTTTATATATAAAAAGTTGCGAAGGATTGTACTTTGTGCTAATATATTAAGAAAGAGAAGCAACGTATAAAGACACAAATATAAATATGTATAAAAAGCATGCAGCTGTTTCGAAACCTCTACTATTTCATTGGCAGTGCTTAAAAATTAAAGTTAAAATTAAAACTCTGGACAAAAGGTGGGTGGGGGGGGGGGGACAGAAGACATTGGTCTCCCTGTGAGTGCGCGTGAGATTAACTCCGCGGCTGTTTGCCACTCGTACGTCGCATTTCGCCGTTGACAGTAGAGCAATAAGGTACTCCTTTCTGGCTCTATGTCCCCCCCCCCCTTTTATCCAGAGTTTTAATTTTACCTTTGATTTTTAAGCACTGATGATGAAACCTTAGAGGTTTCGAAACAGCTGTATGCTTTTTATGCATATTTATATTTGTGTCTTTATACGTTGTTTCTCTTTCTTAATAATAGGCTTTATTATGGTATCATTTTACCTGTCATTAAATAATGTGAATATTTCTTTTTCAAAAAAGTGGTGCCAATAAGCAATTTGAATTTTTAAACCGTAATTTAATGCGACCGTTAAGGGGTAGGAAGGTTTACCAGAATTTGTAGTTCGCCAGGTTGCCACATTTCAAAGTACACTAGAAATATTTAAAAGACATTTTATATTTTTAATAATGCTTTTATCGATTTGAAATTAACTCACCTATGCGTATTTTTTAACGACGAATCCAAATATGTATATTTTTTTATTTGACCGCAATTAGCTAATATACATTAATTAACAATTTTAAATTTTCGAGCGTTTTTTATCTGGCAGCTGTTTGATAAATCATTTGAGTAGTGCGTGCGCAGCAGATATAAAATCAAACAAATTTAAGGTTTATTTAAGAATATTATCATGGGGCCCGGGCAACTGGTATTTTAATAAAGTACTTATTATTTCGCGAATTCCAATGGTTTATATTCCAAAACACAATTGCATGCATATTTAAAAATTCGCAAGAATTACTTACTGAAATAATATAACAGTATAATAAACGAAACGAAACAAAATCGACTTTCGTTTTCAATAATGAAGTACTTCAAAGTTTTCTAAACTAATTCTAGAAGCAATATTGCCAATTACATTGTGACCGTTAATTGATCACTCTCCTAAATTAAAAATAATGGCGCCAAAGACACTCTCAGATTTCTTTCATTAGTTTAAACAAAAACTAAAGCTATTTCGTCTTCTCTTGAAAATTTCTGAATCACATCTTTCTTGAGACTTGCATTTTTAATGGCATTTCTATATTGAATGTATATCTAGAATGAAAATGAAATGAGATTGAAACATTCATTAGAAAATTTTAAAGCGGAATTGAAATGAATTCCCTGTACTTAATTAATAAAAGTAAGTAAATAAAAAACAACAAATGCAAGAAATTGATTTTCGGAAAAGCAATGATAGAACAATTCATTATGAACATCAGAGCTTTTGTTTCTAGGGTAGACTACACTGTTAAACATTGTGTAGGATGTTGAACTAACTTTACTGCGGCAGTCGCTGAAACCATAAGATGGCGAAATGTCACTCCAAGTCCGGTTGAAACATATCTCCAAATGTTGGATTAAGATTTCACCATCTTACATGGTTGTACCTACTGGAGCACCAAAAATTGGTTCAACCCATCACAAATTTTTTAACAGTGTAAAGAGACAGGCTGCAGCACTGAGTCACGCGTTCAATCGGACTACCTGAGTCACGAAATGCTGAGTTTGCATTATGGCATAACGGTCTACCATGGTCTACTAGGTGTGCTGGGCACAGGTTTTCCAACCAGTCAGCGTGTTTATTGGTCGTTTTACGCCGCCGCTGAATGCTTCGGTCTTTTTTACCAGGATTATGATTTATTACTAGGAACGCCAATGCCCAGAATGATAGCACCATAATGTGAACGTTTTAATGGTCTTTTCGTAACTTGCATTCCAGTATTTTTTGCACCTGCGTAAAGAGCACCATGCGACTCAAGATGTGCAAAGGGAAAGTAACACGTGACGCATGCACGGCAGCCTGTTATTTTCGTTTGCATCCACTCGTACCTAGTAAATCATGCAACTATTAATAAAGAGGAACTGAACTATCCTTAAAATAGTGAAGCTTCAACTGTAACCGCTTTCGCAAGGTATGATTACCAATAGTGGAAACTTCCACCAGCAAATTTATATAGAAATTTTCTCCTTATTTAAACACCTCATTAATGCAAAATTTCAGTCATAAATAGTGGTAGATACTGAATATCATTTATACTGGTGGAAGTTTACTTTGTTGGTAGTCAGGCCCTGCATCTCCGCCATATTTTGAGAACAACCACTTATACAAACTGACTGTTTTACTAAACAAACTGACATCAGTTAAAATAAATAGAAATGTTTACCCTATTTGTGAGACAATATTTTCATGAATAAGACGCTTAAATGAGACGAAATTTTTTATTCAGTTTTACTGGTGGGAAGTATGCGCCAGCGGCAATCAGAAACAGAAAATCCAATTTTAAAAAATCAGCCTCCATTTTGTGACAACCTCCTCAGTTACTTTACTCGCAACTGGTAAACAGTAATCTATATATCTCCCCTTCTTTATTCATAACTCCATTTAGTACACAAGATAAATAAATATAAGCATTTCTTTCTTCTTATCGCCACTCTCTTGATACTAGGCTTACTCACTGACACAAAAATAGTGGTTGTGGTTGGCGGATTTTTTTTTTTTTTTTCAGGTTTTGTACGGTCCCTCGAATTAAAATACCATTATTTTCTAAAACAATTCTTCTGCTTCTATTTCTGTGATTAAATAAGGAGAAAAATACTTTTAGAAAATATTGATAATAAAATTCAAAGGACCGCACAGACGCTGAAAAAAAATTCTCCTATGACAAGCGTCTTCTTTATGCCAGTGCGTAGGCATATTATTCAGGGGGGGTGGGGGGGGGCGCTGTGATATCGTTTCATATCACATATATTATTCTTTATAGGTAATTACATGATCCCTAGATAGTTAAATTTTAATATTATCTATCAATATAAATATGCGCCTTTCTATTTCTCTTTGTATATCTAAGTTTTAAATTAATATACTACATCCCTTTTACATATTACTTTAACGTTCCCATAAAACTCTCTCTGCTCTTTTATCTAAGAAAATAAAATAAAATAAAAAGAAAATTATTCACAGTCATTTCATTTCGAAAGATAGGTTCTTTTCGCGTTGCATCTGCTTATAAAATTTCTCTCTCTGATTTTTAATTAGATGCTTTACTAAGAGATAGTCAAAACTTTGGTTAAACCAGCGGTTAGATAATAATATTCAGATGTACTTTTAAACATATGTCGCCTTTCAGTTTACCGCACTCATTCCAATGCTATTGACAGCTTACGGATTCTTTCTTACTTTCTCACGTACTAGCGCTTGGCTAATTATCGCCTATTAGACTTTTCGTCTAAATTTAAACTGTCCCATGTATTCCAATGTAACGGTCACCCCTTGGCAAGATCTGTGTCTTACAAAATATCTATCTATCGCCAAAACTTTACGAATGAAAATGTGAACTTTATCACTTTTGCCTGCATCTCATGATATAAAGATCAAGTTTGATTTTGTGTGTTAGCGGGGTCACTCCCGAGACACCTGTGTCTTTTTGATTCTTCATTAAACTTCTATTTACGCTACAAGTATTTATTTTAATCTTCTGGACCTGTGTCGTTATTTGCTACACGCAATTGTACGTCATCACGGAAATACTCAACTTTATTTAAATAATTTAAATGACATGTCCATCAAGTTCTGATGAAAGAAAACAACCCATAACAAAACGAATCATTACTATAGGCGCTTCTGAATGGCAATAATGATAGAGCCTGACATGAAAATAGAGTCAAAGTAAAATGAAATGATCTCTCACAACTGGAATGTAAGTGTATTTGTTGTGTTTGTGTGTATATTATACTTTTAAAAACACCTGAGTTACTTTGATAGTTAAAAATGTGCACTAATTATAGTAGAGCCTCTTTTATCCGGAACTCTTTTAATCGAAACTCTCGGTTAACCGATCTTTTAATTTTTTTTACTATCACATTCCTTGTGTGCAAGCAGTCCTTTCCGAATCACGCGTACAGATATATATTTTGGATCCCCTTTCTTAGAATTCCTACGAATTTAACTTGAGCTTCCGTAAGCTGCGGAGAGGACTAGAACACAGTAGGAGAAGGGTGAACCGGAACGTGCGAAAGTGGTCTAGCAGGTGTTTCTTCTGTTCATTATGTAAATGTTACTTAATTTCAAAATTAAAATTAAGGTAATTTATTTTTGTTTTTATTTTGCTACTGCTTTATTTTTATTAGGCATTTGTTATCGTAATAAGAAATAGCGTACATATTTGTTCTTAATCTTAAAATTAAAGCACTCTCGCTTATCTGAAAATTTCGATTTTCCGAAAGAGGGTCAGCGTCAGCCTCAATTACTTTGGATAATCGAGTTTCTACTGCACTTATTAAATTAATTTGATTTAATTAAAATAGTAAAACTAAATTGAACTACATTTTCTTTCGGAATAACTGAGTTCTTCAAAGTTTTATAAACAAGTCTGGAAGCAATTGTCTTGCTTACATTGCGAACGTTAATTGATCGCCGTACTAAATTACCAAAATAATAACGCATGTCACTTTCAGATGTACTTCAAATTTTGAACAAGAACTGAAACGAATTTACCTTCTCAAATTAAATTTTTTAAATGCGTCTTTCTTGTCTTTTTAATGACTATTTTCCATCGAATGCCGATCTGGAAAGTAAGTAAATGAAATGAGATTCAAACTTTCATTTGAACATTTTAAAGTGGTATTGAAATTCATTTCACGTACTTAATGGATTCAAATACTTAAATCAGAAACAACATGTCTAAGAAATTGCTTTTTTAAACATCATTGATAAAGCAATTTAGTATACCCTCTTCGTTACCTGGGCCCACATATGTGGATCATTATTCATTTCCCAATAAAAACTACACTGTTTGACTTTTTTACATTTTGACTTCATTTCTTAATAGCTGAATGTTTTTTGCTTTAAAAGCAAACCAATAAATGGCAAAATCTATGCTGATTTCCTCATAAAATAGATGTTATTTTCATCTTATTTTGCAAAACGCCTTCAAGCGGCCAAGAAATTGAGAAATTTCCATACTTATTTAACTTAAATCCTTTACAGTAAAATGTTTTGAGGATTTGTATAACATTCACTTGATTAAAGGCCTTAAATTTGTGATTGCGCGAATTTGGGTTAGAGATAATTAAATTGATATTTTAACGGAATTTGTAATTTTAGATCCCTATTTGTAAACCTAAATTACTAGCCCCCTAAAGTATCAATTTCCGAAAAGTTCTTTTTCTGTCATCTATGATGTCATTTTGTTTGTTTAAAACCAATGAATGAGTATTTGTAGTATTATTTTAGCTTTGGGAACGAAGAGTTTACAAACATCACAGGCAGACAAAAGAAACAATGTGTCGTCATGCTTTCGTCTCTTACCGGACCACCTGAGTCACACAGGACTGCCACAGGCGACTATTTTATAATTCTATCTCGCACCACTTTTTCAAAACAAATATTTTCACACACACTTTGTCAACATATGCAAGAGAAATATACTACAAAAATTGTACTTTTAAAAAAGTGGAGCGAATATAATATAAAAATAGTTATCTGTGGTGGTTCTGGTCACATGATCCAATTTTCGTGCGATGCACTCGAGCATTTGCCGCCCCTACTTCACGTAAAGAGATCATGTGACTCAAGGGGTCCAAAGGGAGGGGAACACGTGACTTAGGTGCGACAGCATGAGTTTTTTTTTCTCCGCTTGTACATAAAATAAACAAATGCAAGTATTTGTACTTATTAATGGCAATGATGATAGTCTCACATAAAAATAAAATATAAAGAATTGTGGTGTAATTGTATATTTTGTGTGCGCTTGTGTGAATTTTATACTTTAAAAGCCACATTAATATAGCGTATTATAGATCAAACTTTGCTGTAAATATTTGTTTAATTAACTTGATATAATTAATACAAGAAAACTAAATGGAAGTAAATTTATTTTCGGGTTGGGTTGATTTTTGACGGCCAATTATCTACACGAGGGATATAGGCCCGGGGGGAGTGCCCTCCGTGGGGGTCTTTCTAAGGGAACCTAATCCGTATTAACGCATGGAAGATCCACGGCTCGAAGAAAACCACGAAAACTCCGAACGATTAGGCCGACGGGCGCGATTGGGATCGAACCCAGCACTTCCCGTCTACCAGCTTCGAGAGCAGAACCTCTCGGCCACTGGTGGGGCAAATTTATTTTCGGAACAACCAAGTTCTTCAAAGTTTTCAAAACAAGCCTAGAAGCAATTATCTCGCTTACATTGTGGGCGTTAATTGATCGCTGTCCTAAATTACCAAAAAGAATCACACAATAGACACTCACAGAACTCTTTAATTAATATAACAAGGAAAACAAATTGATTTTACTTTTGCTTTGAAAGTTCCACTTCACAACTTGCTTAAAACTTATCTTTTCAATGCTTTTTCCTTTGTATGCATATCCGAAGTTTAAATATGAGAACAAACCTTTGAAATGAAATTTTTAAAGTTGTGTGTATTAGCATGGATGTCATATATACTTAATTAGAAAAACAAATGTAAGATTTTTTTTTTTCTGAGATATATTGGTAAGGCAATTCAATTAAGTCTTTAAGTGGATTTTGCAAAAACTAATAGAGTACTCATAATCTTTAACTCTTAAATGCGCGATTTTTTTATTTTGTTTCGAAAAAATTATATATAATTCTCTGAAAGGTTTATTACACAGGAAAAATAATGAAAAAAAATCAAAGATACATTTTTCATGTAATAGGTCAATCTTTTCTTCTGTTGCACATCTGCAATACAAGTAAAAAATACTGTCGTGTGGCTGTTTTATGCTAAAATATTGCAAATTAGTAAATATTTCAATAAGTATGTCTCCAAATACCCTATTTTATATAACTATTTATTTTATAAAACTTAACATTTAACCCTTTAATTGCCATGATAGAATACGTTCTAGAAATTACGTAGTTCAGAGAATCTGACTTTACTTCAGAAAGTTTCAGTGACTAATTTCGCTTTATTTAAATACGGAATGCCTGTTATTAAATAAAGCAAATATTGCTATTTTAATTTTCTGGTCTGAATTAGATACATATGAATAAAAAAATCTATTAAATTCCAAATACTGTTGCCTGCATATGTGCAAAGCTGCGCACTAAAGGGTTAAGCTTTTAAAAATCGATTTTCAGATTCTCGCAGCTTTACACGTCAGTGGTTACGGACAGGTTAATATGCAGATTACACTTTGAGACGAAATAAACCTGAAAAACGTATCAAAAATCTTAATATAGTTATATAAAAGAAAATCTCAATAAATAGATGATTTTAGTTTAATTGTAATTGGTAGAACACTCATTAATAACAAAAATAAACGAGTTATATTTATTAATTTTCCACGATATAATTTTTCATTTTTCCTTTTTCCCTGCATAGAACTGAAATTTAAGTTTTACACGGTTTTGAACTTTTTCGAACTGTACGTAATTATGTAGGCAAACAGTATAATGAATTCAGATGAATTATCATATATAACTTGTAAAAACATAAATAATTACTTTAACAATTAATTAAACTTGTTTACTAGCCCTATACACGCCTGATACAATCCAATATTCATCTATCGTTGTAAAGTAATCAAACCCTTTTTTTTGACGGCTATAATTTGAAGACAAGGTTTCTTATTTTCTCCTTCACTTTTAATGATAGATGAGTGAAACATGTTTCAAGCGTATCTCTTAAGTGTTTGTACAGCGCAATCACGCTGCTTGTTTGTTGAGCTACTTCTTGTGGAACTGTACTGACATATTCTAATTATTGATGAGTATTATTTTGAAATTATCTACACACTATTTCCGTAAAAATGTGTGCTTAGCATTAAAATATAAATAGAATACTCTTTTTACTTGTTTGTTAAGCAACTTTCTGTTTGATTAGCAATTTTATCTGACATATTCTAACAAATGAATAATAGTTTTATTTTGGAATTACCAAGCTATTAGCGTACAAATGCGTGTTTGGCAGTCATCAGTGCACAAATAACTCAAAAATATTTAATTATTTCCATGGAAATAAATTTTCCAATAAACAAATTGTTGGAAAAAAACTTTAATGATTGTTTATTATTTATTTTAAAATTTTCCAGATATTTGCAAATACAAATGCATTTGCGATATAATATATTAGATAAAGTTAACATTTCGTACACAACATCATATGTGTATAAATAGATAAATAGTATCAAAGAAAACATGTTTTTAAAAAGCCTTACGAGAAATAAATTGCAACTTCCCTTTCACACCCCCCCCCCCACACACACACACACAAACACACGTGTTATAAATAATGTGTAATTTCGCCCTAGTTCAGTTTTCGTTCTCTTTTTACTGTTTGGCACACACATATTTAAGAAAACGTTCTAAAGAAATCAATTATTACGTTATAAATAAAATCATAAATAATTAAATTGTCATTTAATTAATGTTATTCATAACTGCCAACTTTCACCCTTTTTTCCTAACACTGTTTTCCAAAAAAAAAAAAAAAAAAAAAAATTAAGCATTGTTTATTATTCATTTTAGGATTTTTAGCTATTTTTAAATGAAAGTGCGCTTGAATTATAAATATATTAAATAAAGTATAAAATTAATTAGAAATATAGTTGTGTATAAAGGGTTGGGTTGATTTTTGGCGGCCAATTATCTACACGAGGGATATAGGTCCGGGGGGAGTGCCCTCCGTGGGGGTCTTTCTAAGGGAACCTAATCCGTATTAACGCATGGAAGATCCACGGCTCGAAGAAAACCACGAAAACTCCGAACGATTAGGCCGACGGGCGCGATTGGGGTCGAACCCAGCTCCTCCCGTCTACCAGCTTCGAGAGCAGAACCTCTCGGCCACTGGTCGGGCCTCGTTATGTATAAAGCATCATATGTATACACTACACATATTAATATATACATATCTATATGTCTGCATCTATATATGTCATAAATAGGGTTGGGTTGGGTTGATTTTTGACGGCCAATTATCTACACGAGGGATATAGGCCCGGGGGAGTGCCCTCCGTGGGGGTCTTTCTAAGGGAACCTAATCCGTATTAACGCATGGAAGATCCACGGCTCGAAGAAAACCACGAAGACTCCGAACGATTAGGCCGACGGGCGCGATTGGGATCGAACCCAGCACCTCCCGTCTACCAGCTTCGAGAGCAGAACCTCTCGGCCACTGGTGGGGCCCGTCATAAATAGGTAAGAAGCTCTAATAAATTCACTACAAATTGCGTGTTCAATTTTTTGTTCTATTTTACCATCGTTAGTCCTGTCTTTTCTCAAACTTTTAATTGATATATAAAAAAATTACGACTAAAGTATGCTTTTCGATATTAAGTGCCATAAATTCTCCCCTTCTTTAAGTAGCAAATAAAATTCTTAGTAGCCTTAATATCACGGCCAGTTATCCTACTTTTATGACTGTTCAAATATATAAATTCATAACCACTCTTAACACATATTGAAGAATTCAATTATCCATGTATAAGGATGCAAATACAATGAAGTTCTCTACCGGCTCGCGTAGCAACTCTAAGACTTTATCAGTTAGTCTTCCACTAACAAGGGCACCACCAAACATGGTGCTCACAGATTTTGAAAATTTTAAAGTATTTTATAGGCGTCATGCCCCTAATTATTCTGCTGAAAGGTTTTATTCAAATGCTCCCTAGTTTGCGAGAATTTGGGGGTCATAGTTCAACATACGTTTCAAATACTGATTAATTTGCTTCTTCAAACGTGGGCTGGTTGTCGTCGAGGTAAAGTGCGAGCAAGCCGTACCGTAGATGGCGGGTTCGAACCCAACTTGTAACCTTTTTTATTTAATATTATATTTTTGACACATTACAAGTTTTACACTGAATTAAAAAATTCGCAGCTTTGAAATTTTTGATATTTTCCTAACAAATTACATTTACATTTTCAAAATTGTTATGAATATTATATTTTTTCTGCAATTTTTAAGGTAATATTTCTACTGACGAAAATTAAACTAATTTATGTCTAGATTTTTTTTTTCTTTTTTTGTTAAATTATTTTTATTAAATTTATTTGTATTTATATTTTTATATTTTAAGTGCAGATCTACAGAGGTTGTTCATACATTTTTTAGACGATGTATATTGTATTCACAAAACTAAATTATATAAAATTCTTGTGTATTAAATGTTCTATTTGACGGCCCTTAATCTGAACTATCTTTCAGCCCCACCAGTGGCTGAGATGTTCTGCTCTCGAATCTGGTAAACGGGAGGTGCTGGGTTCGATCCCAATCGCGCCCGTCGGCCTAATCGTTCGGAGTTTTCGTGGTTTTCTTCGAGCCATTGACTTCCATGCGTAAATACGGGTTAGGTTCCCTTAGAAAAACCCCCCATAATTAGGGGTGTTATCTCTATATCATACTTTAAAATCAACAAAATTTGTGAGAACCAAGTTTGGTGGTGCCCTTGTAAAGTGCCGTTGTAAACAGATCTAGTCGGGATATCGAGAAATGATTCTGAATTTAATGAAAACTGTTAGTAACTTTTACTGCAGTCTTTTCTCTAAAGGTTCGTTAAACATTAAGTAAAACGCTTTAATCACGAAAAGGTGAAATTCATTTAATTAATAAATCCACACCAGACACGATTCCTCAGTGATTACTTTATCATATACATATACGTATAAAAATAAATGGTACAGTAGTTTTCATAACTACAGTTATACTTTCACTTTAACTCTTAAAAATAAACTTCCTTTTAATGTAATGTACAGGTTTCATTTACTTTTACTTAATTTTTATATTTTTTCTGTATTTTTCAAATACGCCTCTTTTTACTCATTTCTTCAATTTTTAAATTCTTTTATTATTTCTATTAAATTTACGTTTAAAAATACCCGATTTTTTAAACTTATTTACTTTTCCTCTAATTTCTTTTTAAATTTTAATCTTTTTAAGTAGATTTTAACTACATTTTATCTTTCTCCCAATGGCTCATTTTTTGCAAGACATTTCATACTCACACTGGGCGTAAAGTTGACTGCAACTAGGTTGGTTGGCTGGTTGATTTTGTGACGGCCAATTATCTACACTAGGGATATGGGCCCGAGGGGGAGTGCCCTTCGTGGGGGTCTTTCTAAGGGAACCTAACCCGTATTAACGCATGGAAATCCATGGTTCGAAGAAAACCACGAAAACTCCGAACGATTAGGGCCCCACCAGTGGCTGAGAGGTTCTGCTCTCGAAGCTGGTAGACGGGAAGTGCTGGGTTTGATCCCAATCGCGCCCGTCGGCCTAATCGTTCGGAGTTTTCGTGGTTTTCTTCGAACCATGGATTTCCATGCGTTAATACGGATTAGGTTCCCTTAGAAAGACCTCCACGGAAGGCACTCCCCCTAGGGCCTATATCCCTCGTGTAGATAATTGGCCGTCAACAATCAACCCAACCCGAACGATTAGGCGGACGGGCGCGATTGGGATCGAACCATCTACCAGTTTCGAGAGCAGAACCTCTCCGCCACTGGTGGGGCAACTGCAACTAGGAAACCCCTAAAAGGTGATCACCTGTTCAAATATATGGTAATGAAGAAAACATATTTATAAAAGCTTTTACACAAATTCAAGCACAACTTTTCTTCACTCCCCAATACACACATATATACAATAAAGTTATAGTCATGTTTCATTTTTTGTCTCTTTTCACAGTTTAGTACACAAGGAAAAGTTATAAAACATTTCTTGCATCATAGGTAAAATTATAAATACTAATTGTTTTATCATTTAATTAAGGTTATTTTCTAAACCAATATATGTCTGCTGCTTTCTGATATAATCTATTTATCAGTAAAAAAATATTTCAAAGAGTACTGATGCCGCCCCACCAGTGGCCGAGAGGTTCTGCTCTCGAAGCTGGTAGACGGGAGGTGCTGGGTTTGATCCCAATCGCGCCCGTCGGCCTAATCGTTCGGAGTTTTCGTGGTTTTCTTCGAACCTTGGTTCTCCAAGCGTTAATACGGGTTAGGTTCCCTTAGAAAGACCTCCACGGAAGGCATTCCCCCCCCCCCCCTTAGGGCCTATATCCCACGTGCAGATAATTGGCCGACATAAATACAACCAACCAACCAACCAACCGATGCCCTTTAAGGGGAAAAAAATCACGGCAGAATGGAACAATGCAATTAGGTGTGTCAACTACGTAGTTTTACTTTTATAAAATTTCTTCAATAAACTATTTATATTTATTTTTTCTTGAGCGATTTAAAACTTAATTCATAACGGGCGTTAATATCGTTTTCCTTCCGCACAGCTGGGCCCATATCCCTCGTGCAGATAATTGGCCGTCATAAATACAACCAACCAACCAACCAACCTTCCGCACAGTTATGCAAGTACACAGCGTAAAAATATTAAACCTTATACTTACAGCAGATAAAAACATAAAAATAATGTTCTACAGTGACAAATAATTAAGTACATTTTCTTACAATATACACTCGTATATCTGGTGTAGTTAAATATTCATATATCATTGTCAGGTAATCAAGTACTTCTCAAGACGATTATAATTAGAAGGCACAGTTAACCATATTATCCTTCACTTACAACGATAGATGATTATGCTTTAAATATATCTCTCAAGTGTTTAATCAACGAAATCACGCTACTTGTTTGTTTAGCTACTTCTAACTGTTCTGACATATTCTAATTAATGATGGGTGTTATTTTGAAATGACCGACAAACTATTTTCCTATAAATGCGTGTTTAGGGTTAAAATATAAATAAATAGAGCAGATGCAATTAAATTAAGTTATCGATTTTTAAGACCAATTTTAGAAAAGGGTATCTTCTACACAGATACAGAAAAATGTAAAAAAAAGAAAACAGGAGCACTGCTTTTTCAGAATTTAGTGTCGTCCCCGATGAAAATAAATATATATGTATGTAAATATAGATAGTTCTGTTTTAAGACTTTTTAAAACACGCGCTTTTATTTTATATAAAGCGACGTCATTCGCATCCGCTTAAGAATTCCTCATTTACGATCTAGTCTTAAACAACATCTACAGTAAAGTATGCATAGGATTTCACTATCTCAAAATAATACACAAATCCAGCAAAAAGAAATCAGCAAGAAACTCGACAAAAAAATCGGCTATCTAATGATTCATATGCCTTCATTTGTTTGTAATATTAATATAGATACTTAAAATTAAATTTAGTTTATAATAGCTCCATGTTTTGTCAGAAATCATTTATTTATATTTTTTCAAAATAGAATGGAGTTTTAATTACAGTTTTTCAGTTTTTATGGGAAAATGACAGCCAAAGATATAATTGCTATTTTCCAACTATTTTTCCTTTACTTTCTACGGAAATAGAGCACTTAAGTTGCCAAAATTAAACAAATGCTGCTAAAAACTACAAAAAATTAATGTCTCAAAAATAAATTGAGATGCAGCGTTCGAACAAATTGCATTTAAAAGTACTTTTCCCCCCAATAATATGGTATAAAAATTGAAATTGTGCGATGCTTAGAAATTAAAAAAATTGCAGTAGAGATTATTCCGTACAATGATACATCTGCTTTCTTTTACGGCTGACTCATACAACGGAATGTTATTTTTTGGAGATGACGCTTTAATTGCTGGCAGAAACAAATAGCATACAGGGGGCTAATAATATTAAATACCTATATCATAAAACAAAAACTTGTCTGTCACTAATGCTAACTAGTTTAGGATGTAATTAGTAAGCAGTAATTAGTAAGTCACTTCCTATATCTTTTAGATTTATGTAAAAGAAAAAATAATAAATAAAAATGAAATTGTCTATCAGAATCGATTATAACTTTGCCAAGATTACTATTCTCTTCTACATAATGCTAAATGCACGTAGTTACATCTGACGAAATTAATTAAATGCTCACAGTTTGGTTTGGTTTGTGTCGGCCAATTATCAACACGAGGGATATAGGCCCTAAGGGGGGGGGGAGTGCCCTTCGTGGGGGTCTTTCTAAGGGAACCTAACCCGTATTAACGCTTGGAAATCCAAGGTCCGAAGAAAACCACGAAAACTCCGAACGATTAGGTCGGCGGGCGCGATTGGGATCGAACCCAGCACTTCCCGTCTTCCAGCTTCGAAAGAAGAACCTCTCGGCCACTGTTAATGCTCAAGGAATACTGTCTGCATTATTACACTTCATTTGGAAGAGGGTAAAGAAGTATGTAGATGTATGTAATTTCTTTTCCCTTATTTATAATATCATAAAAAATATTCCTATTTTAAAGCATTTGATCTTACATAAAATATATGCAAAAAAATTGTAACAGATTTAATCCTTGTGCACAAAAAGAATAAAATTACTCTAAAATTTACATAATGCTAAATGCACGTAGTTACATCTGACGAAATTAATTAAGGGTTGGGTTGATTTTTGACGGCCAATTATCTACACGAGGGATATAGGCCCGGGGGGAGTGCCCTCCGTGGGGGTCTTTCTAAGGGAACCTAATCCGTATTAACGCATGGAAGATCCACGGCTCGAAGAAAACCACGAAAACTCCGAACGATTAGGCTGACGGGCGCGATTGGGATCGAACCCAGCACCTCCCGTCTACCAGCTTCGAGAGCAGAACCTCTCGGCCACTGGTGGGGCCGAAATTAATTAAATGCTCACAGTTTGGTTTGGTTTGTGTCGGCCAATTATCAACACGAGGGATATAGGCCCTAAGGGGGGGGGGGGGTGCCCTTCGTGGTGGTCTTTCTAAGGGAACCTAACCCGTATTAACGCTTGGAAATCCAAGGTCCGAAGAAAACCACGAAAACTCCGAACGATTAGGTCGGCGGGCGCGATTGGGATCGAACCCAGCACTTCCCGTCTTCCAGCTTCGAAAGAAGAAGCTCTCGGCCACTGTTAATGCTCAAGGAATACTGTCTGCATTATTACACTTCATTTGGAAGAGGGTAAAGAAGTATGTAGATGTATGTAATTTCTTTTCCCTTATTTATAATATCACAAAAAATTTTCCTATTTTAAAGCATTTGATCTTACATAAAATATATGCAAAAAAATTGTAACAGATTTAATCCTTGTGCACAAAAAGAATAAAATTACTCTAAAATTTACATAATGCTAAATGCACGTAGTTACATCTGACGAAATTAATTAAATGCTCACAGTTTGGTTTGGTTTGTGTCGGCCAATTATCAACACGAAGGATATAGGCCCTAAGGGGGGGGGGGAGTGCCCTTCGTGGGGGTCTTTCTAAGGGAACCTAACCCGTATTAACGCTTGGAAATCCAAGGTCCGAAGAAAACCACGAAAACTCCGAACGATTATGTCGGTGGGCGCGATTGGGATCGAACCCAGCACTTCCCGTCTTCCAGCTTCGAAAGAAGAACCTCTCGGCCACTGTTAATGCTCAAGGAATACTGTCTGCATTATTACACTTCATTTGGAAGAGGGTAAAGAAGTATGTAGATGTATGTAATTTCTTTTCCCTTATTTATAATATCATAAAAAATATTCCTATTTTAAAGCATTTGATCTTACATAAAATATATGCAAAAAAATTGTAACAGATTTAATCCTTGTGCACAAAAAGAATAAAATTACTCTAAAATTTACATAATGCTAAATGCACGTAGTTACATCTGACGAAATTAATTAAAAGCTCACAGTTTGGTTTGGTTTGTGTCGGCCAATTATCAACACGAGGGATATAGGCCCTAAGGGGGGGGGGGGAAGTGCCTTCGTGGGGGTCTTTCTAAGGGAACCTAACCCGTATTAACGCTTGGAAATCCAAGGTCCGAAGAAAACCACGAAAACTCCGAACGATTAGGTCGGCGGGCGCGATTGGGATCGAACCCAGCACTTCCCGTCTTCCAGCTTCGAAAGAAGAACCTCTCGGCCACTGTTAATGCTCAAGGAATACTGTCTGCATTATTACACTTCATTTGGAAGAGGGTAAAGAAGTATGTAGATGTATGTAATTTCTTTTCCCTTATTTATAATATCATAAAAAACATTACTATTTTAAAGCATTTGATCTTACATAAAATATATGCAAAAAAATTGTAACAGATTTAATCCTTGTGCACAAAAAGAATAAAATTACTCTAAAATTTACATAATGCTAAATGCACGTAGTTACATCTGACGAAATTAATTAAATGCTGACAGTTTGGTTTGGTTTGTGTCGGCCAATTATCAACACGAGGGATATAGGCCCTAAGGGGGGGGGGATGCCCTTCGTGGTGGTCTTTCTAAGGGAACCTAACCCGTATTAACGCTTGGAAATCCAAGGTCCGAAGAAAACCACGAAAACTCCGAACGATTAGGTCGGCGGGCGCGATTGGGATCGAACCCAGCACTTCCGTCTTCCAGCTTCGAAAGAAGAACCTCTCGGCCACTGTTAATGCTCAAGGAAATACTGTCTGCATTATTACACTTCATTTGGAAGAGGGTAAAGAAGTATGTAGATGTATGTAATTTCTTTTCCCTTATTTATAATATCATAAAAAATATTCCTATTTTAAAGCATTTGATCTTACATAAAATATATGCAAAAAAATTGTAACAGATTTAATCCTTGTGCACAAAAAGAATAAAATTACTCTAAAATTTACATAATGCTAAATGCACGTAGTTACATCTGACGAAATTAATTAAATGCTCACAGTTTGGTTTGGTTTGTGTCGGCCAATTATCAACACGAGGGATATAGGCCCTAAGGGGGGGGGGGAGTGCCCTTCGTGGGGGTCTTTCTAAGGGAACCTAACCCGTATTAACGCTTGGAAATCCAAGGTCCGAAGAAAACCACGAAAACTCCGAACGATTAGGTCGGCGGGCGCGATTGGGATCGAACCCAGCACTTCCCGTCTTCCAGCTTCGAAAGAAGAACCTCTCGGCCACTGTTAATGCTCAAGGAATACTGTCTGCATTATTACACTTCATTTGGAAGAGGGTAAAGAAGTATGTAGATGTATGTAATTTCTTTTCCCTTATTTATAATATCATAAAAAATATTCCTATTTTAAATCATTTGATCTTACATAAAATATATGCAAAAAAATTGTAACAGATTTAATCCTTGTGCACAAAAAGAATAAAATTACTCTAAAATTTACATAATACTAAATGCACGTAGTTACATCTGACGAAATTAATTAAATGCTCACAGTTTGGTTTGGTTTGTGTCGGCCAATTATCAACACGAGGGATATAGGCCTAAGGGTGGGGGGCAGTGCCCTTCGTGGGGGTCTTTCTAAGGGAACCTAACCCGTATTAACGCTTGGAAATCCAAGGTCCGAAGAAAACCACGAAAACTCCGAACGATTAGGTCGGCGGGCGCGATTGGGATCGAACCCAGCACTTCCCGTCTTCCAGCTTCGAAAGAAGAACCTCTCGGCCACTGTTAATGCTCAAGGAATACTGTCTGCATTATTACACTTCATTTGGAAGATGGTAAAGAAGTATGTAGATGTGTGTAATTTCTTTTCCCTTATTTATAATATCATAAAAAATATTCCTATTTTAAAGCATTTGATCTTACATAAAATATATGCAAAAAAATTGTAACAGATTTAATCCTTGTGCACAAAAAGAATAAAATTACTCTAAAATTTACATAATGCTAAATGCACGTAGTTACATCTGACGAAATTAATTAAATGCTGACAGTTTGGTTTGGTTTGTGTCGGCCAATTATCAACACGAGGGATATAGGCCCTAAGGGGGGGGGATGCCCTTCGTGGTGGTCTTTCTAAGGGAACCTAACCCGTATTAACGCTTGGAAATCCAAGGTCCGAAGAAAACCACGAAAACTCCGAACGATTAGGTCGGCGGGCGCGATTGGGATCGAACCCAGCACTTCCCGTCTTCCAGCTTCGAAAGAAGAACCTCTCGGCCACTGTTAATGCTCAAGGAAATACTGTCTGCATTATTACACTTCATTTAGAAGAGGGTAAAGAAGTATGTAGATGTATGTAATTTCTTTTCCCTTATTTATAATATCATAAAAAATATTCCTATTTTAAAGCATTTGATCTTACATAAAATATATGCAAAAAAATTGTAACAGATTTAATCCTTGTGCACAAAAAGAATAAAATTACTCTAAAATTTACATAATGCTAAATGCACGTAGTTACATCTGACGAAATTAATTAAATGCTCACAGTTTGGTTTGGTTTGTGTCGGCCAATTATCAACACGAGGGATATAGGCCCTAAGGGGGGGGGGGGTGCCCTTCGTGGGGGTCTTTCTAAGGGAACCTAACCCGTATTAACGCTTGGAAATCCAAGGTCCGAAGAAAACCACGAAAACTCCGAACGATTAGGTCGGCGGGCGCGATTGGGATCGAACCCAGCACTTCCGTCTTCCAGCTTCGAAAGAAGAACCTCTCGGCCACTGTTAATGCTCAAGGAATACTGTCTGCATTATTACACTTCATTTGGAAGAGGGTAAAGAAGTATGTAGATGTATGTAATTTCTTTTCCCTTATTTATAATATCATAAAAAATATTCCTATTTTAAAGCATTTGATCTTACATAAAATATATGCAAAAAAATTGTAACAGATTTAATCCTTGTGCACAAAAAGAATAAAATTACTCTAAAATTTACATAATGCTAAATGCACGTAGTTACATCTGACGAAATTAATTAAATGCTCACAGTTTGGTTTGGTTTGTGTCGGCCAATTATCAACACGAGGGATATAGGCCCTAAGGGGGGGGGGGGAGTGCCCTTCGTGGGGGTCTTTCTAAGGGAACCTAACCCGTATTAACGCTTGGAAATCCAAGGTCCGAAGAAAACCACGAAAACTCCGAACGATTAGGTCGGCGGGCGCGATTGGGATCGAACCCAGCACTTCCCGTCTTCCAGCTTCGAAAGAAGAACCTCTCGGCCACTGTTAATGCTCAAGGTATACTGTCTGCATTATTACACTTCATTTGGAAGAGAGTAAAGAAGTATGTAGATGTATGTAATTTCTTTTCCCTTATTTATAATATCATAAAAAATTTTCCTATTTTAAAGCATTTGATCTTACATAAAATATATGCAAAAAAATTGTAACAGATTTAATCCTTGTGCACAAAAAGAATAAAATTACTCTAAAATTTACATAATACTAAATGCACGTAGTTACATCTGACGAAATTAATTAAATGCTCACAGTTTGGTTTGGTTTGTGTCGGCCAATTATCAACACGAGGGATATAGGCCTAAGGGTGGGGGGCAGTGCCCTTCGTGGTGGTCTTTCTAAGGGAACCTAACCCGTATTAACGCTTGGAAATCCAAGGTCCGAAGAAAACCACGAAAACTCCGAACGATTAGGTCGGCGGGCGCGATTGGGATCGAACCCAGCACTTCCCGTCTTCCAGCTTCGAAAGAAGAACCTCTCGGCCACTGTTAATGCTCAAGGAAATACTGTCTGCATTATTACACTTCATTTGGAAGAGGGTAAAGAAGTATGTAGATGTATGTAATTTCTTTTCCCTTATTTATAATATCATAAAAAACATTCCTATTTTAAAGCATTTGATCTTACATAAAATATATGCAAAAAAATTGTAACAGATTTAATCCTTGTGCACAAAAAGAATAAAATTACTCTAAAATTTTAAAGAACACCAGGGGTGGGATTCGAACCCACGATCGTCCCTACAACGAACCAGTTCGCTTGCCCCACTGCACAGCCATCAGCAGATTCCAAGAACGTTTACACAGCATAAATTGATATCACTTTCTCTTCCTTTTTTAATTCCTGTTTTGTTTTTTCTCTTTTTTTAAAAATTTCATTTAGCACTTTTCCGAAATATGTTTTAGATTTATGTAACAAATTTTGAAACCTTCTTTCAGAATCGATTATACCTTTGCCAAGTTTACTATTATCATCTATATAATTTTAAATACACGTAAATACATCTGACGAAGTTAATTTAATGCTCATGTAACACTATCTGCATTATTACACTTTATTCGATAGAAGGTAAAGAAGATCTCGATCTCTATATACAATATGTATTATTTTTATTTTTATTCATAATATCAAGCAAAATCTTCCTACTTCGACACATCTGGCTTTGCATAAAATATATGCATCTAACACATTACTAAGGAAGCATAAAAATATAACAGATTTAAATTTTATACATGAGAATAAAATTACTCTAAAAATTAAAAGAATGCCGGGGTTGGGATTAGAACCCACGATTGTCTTTACAACGAACCAGTTCGCTTGTCCCTGTGCATAGCAATCAGCATATTCCAAGGACATTTACACAATATGCAACACCATCCCCCATTCTTTTTTTATTAAAATTTTTTTTTTAGATTTTTATGTTTATTTGGCACTTTTCAGATATAACCGCAGATTCGCAGGTTATATTTTATCTGCATTATTATCCCGTTGTGGTTATTTTTCATAAAACTTCGTATCAAGTTATTACCTGGGATTCTATCACTTGTTCGGACCTTTGGCTTACTATTTGGCATTGGTGGAAGTACGCTGCATGCCTGTGGGCATGAAAGCCTCGTACCTTAGCCACTCGACCACCCAGCACGTCAGTGTTTGAACAGGAATCCCATATATCAATTTGTTTGTTTACGCAACGCATCAGTTTTTGTTTTTCACTTATTACCACATAAATTATACAAAATAAAATATTTTTAAGACAAGTTTTACTATAATGCACTAAAAAGGAGAGAAAAAAGTGAAGAAAAAGCGATTGAAGGTAATGCATTTTTAAAGGAAATAAATTAAATTGCGAGTGATTTTTATCAATTTGTTTTTTTTTTTTAAATAAAATGAATATACTATTTTTAATCCAGCTTCCTCTCAAGAAAAAAAAAATCTATCAACGTCCACTTGAGAATCGCACCCACATTTATTTCGAGCGGATCAGAAAGTAATGGTGCCCCACCAGTGGCCGAGAGGTTCTGATCTCGCAGCTGGTAGACGGGAGGCGCTGGGTTCGATCAAAGCCGCCTCAAGACTACAAGCCAAACACGAGGTTTCGTGACGTCACGACGCGGAGCTTAGATCAGCCGTGGAGAGCACATGCGTTATTTAAAACATATTAATTATTTCCTCTATATTTCAATTTATTATCACAGCATATGGGGAAAAAATAAAAACTTATAGTTTACAGACGCTAATTAAGTGCTTTTTAATCAATTTCGATCACTCGAAACAATAATAATAATGATAACACAAAAACAAAATTTATGAAATAATATCACTGTGTCAGTCAAAATGTGCACTTAATTAAAGTTACATTAAAAAAAAATGGTTGGTTAATGAAAAAAAATTGAAGTATTAAATTTAATTTAGTGAACAGTTTTCATTATTTATTCTACTTTGAAATTTACAAAAATATCAATTATCTATTTTCTATATATTCTAAAACAAGACATTAATAAATATATCTAAGCAAAATCTACAAATATGTATATAATATATATATATACACATATATATGTAGTTTTAAACACATAGAAAGAATTACTTTGCTTTCAATTATTTCATTTTCAAAAATAAATAAATAAATACCAATATTCTGTCAATCAAAACCCACATTTAAAATTAAACTAAAGTGGATGAAAAATGATTGTTAAATGAAAACAAATTCAAGTTGTATGCTATTTTTATTATTCATTGTGGCTTGAAATTATACAATAAATATCCTATTAAATTTAGTGATTTGAAAAATGCAAAGGAATATAATAAATTTAATATAAATAAATAGTAAAACTACAGAGTGCATGAAAGTAGGTAACAACACATATAAATTTTTCTTACTGTAAACTTTACTTAGCAGAAATGGGTAATTTTCACATAGAATCGATTAAATTGAAAAAACATAAAGCGCTCATAATAAAACAAAACAAGGTCATGAAACAGAAAATTATTATTTTCTTAATTTTTGTATTATTTTAAGATATTATGCAAGGTACAAGCAATAGAGTTTTTAAAAAGTGTACTGAAACATTGTGAGAACAAGAGAAAGAAAGAAAACACTTTCATCAATTGGAATTGAAATATATATAATAGATTTTTTTTTTCATTGAAAAACTGTAAATAAGCCAAAATTCGGAAAAATCCGAATTTTGTAATCGCCGAGTGCCGAAGGATTCTGGATTTTGGACTTTGTACTATATATCATTAGAAAACTAATTTAAATTTTATTATAACAACTTAGTACTACATTGTTTTCAAAAGAAATTCTTCATACACGTTTTCCTCATAACGAGTCAAGTTGAAATCATTTATTATGGACCGATTGGGGGTATTTTTTTTAGACACCTTATAACATAAATAGAAAAACAAATAAAAGTTTCCAAACAAATACTCCTTTGCAACAAATCCATGATTTTTTCTACTATTATTCTAGTAGTATTTTTTCATAAAGTTGTGACCATCTTTTTGTGATACCCTGTATACAAATGTAAATAGTACCTGGTACGAAATTTATGCATGCATACAATACGTATGAAGTTTAGCACTAACCACTTATGCATTATTCGCGAATAATTTCTACGGATAGATAAAAGGGGGCCCCCAGAATGGTGCTTGCTCCGAGGACCTAGATAGACGAAGTCGGGTCCTGACTACACAGAAAACTAAATTTATAATTATATAACAATAATTTTATTTATTGTTATTTTTAATCAAACGTTAAAAGTTATATAAAAACACACAAACTTTTTGCGAATTCGGAAGGGGAGGGTGGATAAATTGTTTACAGTCATTGTAAAAATAAAAAGATTCAGACACATCATTCCCATGTCTGCAATTGTCATGTATAAGCATGCACTGTGTAACAAATATTATAAAATGAATTTTTATTAAGAGTTTAAGATTAAAAAACACCAATAAATTAGTATGTATATTGATCGGGCTTTAAAAGAAATAAACAAGGTAACAATGTTATGCATCCATAGAAATTATGATGAAAGTTTCTAGTACATTTAAATTTTTAAGTATGAAAATATCTATAAAAATACATAAATTTTGTATCATATTAAAGACCAATCAATTCTGCCTACAGAATAATCAGAGTTATTATTCTCACGACAAGTGTTTTCTAATAAAAGTCGATCATTAAAAGTCACTGTAATGAGAGAAATCAGAACAAATTACAAAGATAGGAAGGTGTGATAAGTTATACATTACATAATAATTAAGCTTGTAATGAAGACTTTTGGCTGAAAATGTTTTAAGCATGATTAGTATCCAAGAAACTCAGACTGACATAAATTTCAGCTATCTGGTGTCAGTATTTCCGAGTAAATAAAGTCAGAAGTTTTAATCGAAATTATTGAATAGCAAGAAAGGTAAAGTTTAAACTAATAATATTTATGCTGTACTTACTGTATGCAAAATATCATCAGTTTTCAGTGATAAATTTCTGAGTAATAGTTTTTTTTTACTAATTTTCATAAATTAAAAGAACTGATTAAAATTTGCACTTGAAAGTTTAACAGTTGAGGTAGAAAAATATGTCACATAGGACATTAAAATTTCAAGTGAATCGAATAAATAGCTTCCAAATTATGAGGCAAAATGTGCTGGCGCCAATAGAATTGTCTAGCAGATATTGAAATCAGATTATTTTGACAAATTAATAAAGGCTATAATTAAATAATGGAAACTTTATTAATCAATAACTTTTGAGACAATTCACCTATTAGTACAATTCAAGCCCCAATTTTTAGAAAATTACGAGAGACAGGGAATGATGTAAATCTCGACACGATCTTGTCATTTTTTCCATTTTAAATTATTGCTGTATTGAAACAAAACAAGATTAATATCGTTTTTTTTTTTTAGACACGGAATATTACAACACGATATTTCATTAGGATTTACTAGTTAACTTATTTTAAACAAATTAAAAATAAAGTACATAGTGAACAAAAAAAAATAACTAGTACTAATAGTATATAAATAGTTAATTTGAAAATAAACTTACCTTAAAAAGAATACGTCCTTTACTTCCGAATAAAAAACACGTTGTACTCTAATTCAAAACAGAGGAATACAAAATTCTCCTCGTTGGCGCCAGCCCCGGCTCGTTACGTCACATACGAGGGGGAAGGAAATTGTGTCTGGCTTGATAGTCTTAAGGCGGCTTTGGTTCGATCCCAATCGCGCCCGTCGGCCCAATCGCTCGTGGTTTTCTTCGAACGCTTGGTTCTCCAAGCGTTAATACGGGTTAGGCCCCCTTAAAAGGATCTCCACGGAAGGCACCCCCCCCCCCTTAGGGCCCATATCCCACGTGCTGATAATTGGCCGACATAAATACAACCAACCAGGAAGTAATGACACCAAAAGTGCGCATGCGTCGGATGACGTCAGTACAGTACCAGGTTCATATCCAACGCCGTTCTGATTGACTCCACGATTTTTGACCATAGTGACTTTTAATGTCTATGAAGCAGTGATAGACTAAATCACGTAACCCATACTTTCGATGCACACAATTTAACGATCATTCTGAATAATTAAAAAAGAACTTACATAAATAATTCATGTATATTTATTAAACGTTTTGTTCAATTTCTACAAGCACAATAAATCAAACTGTGCGCAAACCATAAATGAATTTGACTGAATCGTTGCATTGCAATCTCAAAAGCAACTGACATTTGGAAATTCGTCAAAAACTTTCGCTTTAAATTTGTGAATAATTTTTTGATTAAATTTTTTTGTAACATAAAAAATATTGGAAAAAAAAAATTCCACCTGTTATAAATTTTCCTCTCCAATGATCAAACTGAAGTTTGGAGGCTGGTTGGTTGGTTGATTGATTTTTGACGGCCGATTATCTACACTAGGGATATAGGCCCGAGGGGGGAGTGCCCTTCGTGGGGGGTCTTTCTAAAGGAACCTAACCCGTATTTACGCTTGGAAATCCATGGCTCGAAGAATTCCACGAAAACTCCGAACGATTAGGCCGACGGGCGTGATTGGGATAGAACCCAGCACCTCCCGTCTACCAGCTTCGACAGCAGAACTTCTCAGCCACTGGTGGGTCGAAGTTTGGAGGCAATCGACATAGCATTACGTTAAAAAGTACTCTTTGTGAAGCAGCTTTGAATGAAATTTAATTTCATCAACGATATCACCGCTAACAAGACATTGAAATCTAGTATATAGCGTTCGTCATTCAACGCATAACACTATCTGCATTATTACACTTTATTTGGCAGAAGGTAAATAAGATCTCAATCCAAGTATTTTTTTTTTCCTTTATTTATAATATCATACATAATCTTCCAATTTTGAAATGTCATTTTGACCTATCAGCTTTTACATAAAATATATCCATGCAATACATTACTAAGGAAGAAAAAAAATTGTAAATGATTTAATTTTTATATATAAGAATAAATTTACTCTAAAACTTGAAAAAAATACCTGGAGTGGGATTCGAACCCACGGCTAACGATCCAGTTCGCTTGCCCCGATGTATAAGCAAACAGGATATTCCAAGAACGATTACACAACATGCAACAATAACTACTGATTTGTGTGCGACGATTTGGCACTTTTGAACATAACTGCGATCCCCAGTATAGCTTCGTACCAAGTCATTGACTTAGATTACACCATTGGTTTACTTTGGTTGGTTGTGTTTATGACGGCCAATTATCAACACGAGGGATATAGGCCCTAAGGGGGGGGGGGGAAGGGTTGCCCTTCGTGGAGGTCTTTCTAAAGGAACCTAACCCGTATTTACGCATGGAAATCCAAGGTTTCGAAGAAAACCCCGAAACGGTTACGCCGACGGGCGCGATTGGGTTCGAACCCAGCACCTCCCGTCTACCAGCTGCGAGAGTAGAGCCTCTCAGGCACTGGTGGGGCTGGTTTACTTTGGTTTCGTTGTATAAAATCCGTTGAACCTGAGGCTAAAAGGTCTCTACCCTATAACATAGGGGAGATGGGGGCACATGTGAACATGGAGCAGATGTGAACATAGCAATTTTTCAATAGTTATTATAAGTTTTTTTATTTGAAAAAAATTTCTAAAGATGACAGTACCTGTGGACATATGATAAATATTTTTTAAAGTTTTTTTACATTTTGTTTGTCCCCTGTAGCCAAAACACTGCTATAGATCTCAAAAGTAAAATCTTTGTTCCAAGCTGATAAGCGAATAACTTTATTTATTTATTCGTTTATCTGAATTTGAGTATTTTAATAAATATTATGAATACTAATAAACATTTTTGATAAATTTCTTTTTCTTCGAAAATTGAGAAATGTTAATGATTTATCAATTTAACTCTAGCAGCCATGTGGGGCACTTGTGAACAGACTAGTTGGGGGAAATATTAACAGTTCATAAGTGTCCCAATAATCATTCTGTGATTCTGTTCCTTTTATTTAACTTAATGCGCTATAATCTCAGTTCAATTATCTATAGGCCCCACCAGTGGCAGAGAGGTTCTGCTCTCGAAGCTGGTAGACGGGAAGTGCTGGGTTCGATCCCAATCGCGCCCGTCGGCCTAATCGTTCGGAGTTTTCGTGGTTTTCTTCGAACCTTGGTTCTCCAAGCGTTAATACGGGTTAGGTTCCCTTAGAAAGACCTCCACGGAAGGCACCCCCCCTTAGGGCCTATATCCCACGTGCAGATAATTGGCCGACATAAATACAACCAACCAACCATTATCTATAACTTTCCTGAAATAGAAGACATTTTACTCACACAAATTTGATTTTGTATTGAAAGTTCCACAAACACATATTTTAGCAAGTACATAAAGAGCAATAAACTCGTTTATGTTCAATTGTTCTTTAAACAAATTTAATGTTTTCTATAATGCAATAAGTGTTACGTATTATTTTATTAAACGGTTTACAACAATATGTTTTATGCATAGTTTTTACAAAAGTATTACTTTAAACAACTTTGTAAAATTTTCTATTACATTTGTTCAAAACTTGCAATGATGGCTTACTTCCATCTCTGAAACAGTTATGTATATGATGCGTTGAATGGTTGGTTGGTTGATTTTTTGACGGCCGGTTATCTACACTAGGGATATGGGTCCAAGAGGAGGACTTCCCTTCGTGGGGGGTCTTTCTAAGGGAACCTAACCCGTATTTACGCATGGAAATCCACGGCTCGAAGAAAACCGCGAAAACTCTGAACGATTATGCCGACGGGCGCGATTGGGATCGAACCCAGCACCTCCCGTCTACCAGCTTCGAGAGTAGAACCTCTCAGCCACTGTTGGGGTGCTTTGAATGGTTGGTTGGTTGATTTTTTGACGGCCGATTATCTACACGAGGGATATAGGCCCGGGGGGAGTGCCCTCCGTGGGGGTCTTTCTAAGGGAACCTAATCCGTATTTACACATGGAAAATCCACGGCTCGAAGAAAACCACGAAAACTCCGAACGATTAGGCCGACGGGCGCGATTGGGATCGAACCCAGCACTTCCCGTCTACCAGCTTCGAGGGCAGAACCTCTCGGCCACTGGTGGGGCCGCTTTGAATGGAAATAGATATCAGTGTTATTTTAGGAAAGTAAAATTTTCAAACTGATAACTACTGTAAAATCCCCTCTCCTCTTTCAAAAGCAAAAGAAGTTAAATTTGGGGGGGGGGAGGGGGTAGTCGATATTTCTTTTAAAAATCATTAAAAACTCTTCTTTAACTATGAGTTACAAGTAAATAAGGCAAATACAGCAGTGAGAATCTTTCGTATTTCGGTAGATTTCCGATAAATAGTATTAAAGAAAAATGGTTGGTTAATGAAAAAAAATTGAAGTATTAAATTTAATTTAGTGAACAGTTTTCATTATTTAGTCTACTTTGAAATTTACAAAAATATCAATTATCTATTTTCTATATATTCTAAAACAAGACATTAATAAATATATGTAAGCAAAATCTACAAATATGTATATAATATATATATACACATATATATGTAGTTTTAAACACATAGAAAGAATTACTTTGCTTTCAATTATTTCATTTTCAAAAATAAATAAATAAATACCAATATTCTGTCAATCAAAACCCACATTTAAAATTAAATTAAAGTGGATGAAAAATGATTGTTAAATGAAAACAAATTCAAGTTGTATGCTATTTTTATTATTCATTGTGGCTTGAAATTATACAATAAATATCCTATTAAATTTAGTGATTTGAAAAATGCAAAGGAATATAATAAATTTAATATAAATAAATAGTAAAACTACAGAGTGCATGAAAGTAGGTAACAACACATATAAATTTTTCTTACTGTAAACTTTACTTAGCAGAAATGGGTAATTTTCACATAGAATCGATTAAATTGAAAAAACATAAAGCGCTCATAACAAAACAAAACAAGGTCATGAAACAGAAAATTATTATTTTCTTAATTTTTGTATTATTTTAAGATATTATGCAAGGTACAAGCAATAGAGTTTTTAAAAAGTGTACTGAAACATTGTGAGAACAAGAGAAAGAAAGAAAACACTTTCATCAATTGGAATTGAAATATATATAATAGATTTTTTTTTTCATTGAAAAACTGTAAATAAGCCAAAATTCGGAAAAATCCGAATTTTGTAATCGCCGAGTGCCGAAGGATTCTGGATTTTGGACTTTGTACTATATATCATTAGAAAACTAATTTAAATTTTATTATAACAACTTAGTACTACATTGTTTTCAAAAGAAATTCTTCATACACGTTTTCCTCATAACGAGTCAAGTTGAAATCATTTATTATGGACCGATTGGGGGTATTTTTTTTAGACACCTTATAACATAAATAGAAAAACAAATAAAAGTTTCCAAACAAATACTCCTTTGCAACAAATCCATGATTTTTTCTACTATTATTCTAGTAGTATTTTTTCATAAAGTTGTGACCATCTTTTTGTGATACCCTGTATACAAATGTAAATAGTACCTGGTACGAAATTTATGCATGCATACAATACGTATGAAGTTTAGCACTCATTATTCGCGAATAATTTCTACGGATAGATAAAAGGGGGCCCCCAGAATGGTGCTTGCTCCGAGGACCTAGATAGACGAAGTCGGGTCCTGACTACACAGAAAACTAAATTTATAATTATATAACAATAATTTTATTTATTGTTATTTTTAATCAAACGTTAAAAGTTATATAAAAACACACAAACTTTTTGCGAATTCGGAAGGGGGAGGGTGGATAAATTGTTTACAGTCATTGTAAAAATAAAAAGATTCAGACACATCATTCCCATGTCTGCAATTGTCATGTATAAGCATGCACTGTGTAACAAATATTATAAAATGAATTTTTATTAAGAGTTTAAGATTAAAAAACACCAATAAATTAGTATGTATATTGATCGGGCTTTAAAAGAAATAAACAAGGTAACAATGTTATGCATCCATAGAAATTATGATGAAAGTTTCTAGTACATTTAAATTTTTAAGTATGAAAATATCTATAAAAATACATAAATTTTGTATCATATTAAAGACCAATCAATTCTGCCTGCAGAATAATCAGAGTTATTATTCTCACGACAAGTGTTTTCTAATAAAAGTCGATCATTAAAAGTCACTGTAATGAGAGAAATCAGAACAAATTACAAAGATAGGAAGGTGTGACAAGTTATACATTACATAATAATTAAGCTTGTAATGAAGACTTTTGGCTGAAAATGTTTTAAGCATGATTAGTATCCAAGAAACTCAGACTGACATAAATTTCAGCTATCTGGTGTCAGTATTTCCGAGTAAATAAAGTCAGAAGTTTTAATCGAAATTATTGAATAGCAAGAAAGGTAAAGTTTAAACTAATAATATTTATGCTGTACTTACTGTATGCAAAATATCATCAGCTTTCAGTGATAAATTTCTGAGTAATAGTTTTTTTTTACTAATTTTCATAAATTAAAAGAACTGATTAAAATTTGCACTTGAAAGTTTAACAGTTGAGGTAGAAAAATATGTCACATAGGACATTAAAATTTCAAGTGAATCGAATAAATAGCTTCCAAATTATGAGGCAAAATGTGCTGGCGCCAATAGAATTGTCTAGCAGATATTGAAATCAGATTATTTTGACAAATTAATAAAGGCTATAATTAAATAATGGAAACTTTATTAATCAATAACTTTTGAGACAATTCACCTATTAGTACAATTCAAGCCCCAATTTTTAGAAAATTACGAGAGACAGGGAATGATGTAAGTCTCGACACGATCTTGTCATTTTTTCCATTTTAAATTATTGCTGTATTGAAACAAAACTAGATTAATATCGTTTTTTTTTGTTTTTTTTTGTTTTTTTTTAGACACGGAATATTACAACACGATATTTCATTAGGATTTACTAGTTAATTTATTTTGAACAAATTAAAAATAAAGTACATAGTGAACAAAAAAAAATAACTAGTACTAATAGTATATAAATAGTTAATTTGAAAATAAACTTACCTTAAAAAGAATACGTCCTTTACTTCCGAATAAAAAACACGTTGTACTCTAATTCAAAACAGAGGAATACAAAATTCTCCTCGTTGGCGCCAGCCCCGGCTCGTTACGTCACATACGAGGGGGAAGGAAATTGTGTCTGGCTTGATAGTCTTAAGGCGGCTTTGGTTCGATCCCAATCGCGCCCGTCGGCCCAATCGCTCGTGGTTTTCTTCGAACGCTTGGTTCTCCAAGCGTTAATACGGGTTAGGCCCCCTTAAAAGGATCTCCACGGAAGGCACCCCCCCCCCCCCTTAGGGCCCATATCCCACGTGCTGATAATTGGCCGACATAAATACAACCAACCAGGAAGTAATGACACCAAAAGTGCGCATGCGTCGGATGACGTCAGTACAGTACCAGGTTCATATCCAACGCCGTTCTGATTGACTCCACGATTTTTGACCATAGTGACTTTTAATGTCTATGAAGCAGTGATAGACTAAATCACGTAACCCATACTTTCGATGCACACAATTTAACGATCATTCTGAATAATTAAAAAAGAACTTACATAAATAATTCATGTATATTTATTAAACGTTTTGTTCAATTTCTACAAGCACAATAAATCAAACTGTGCGCAAACCACAAATGAATTTGACTGAATCGTTGCATTGCAATCTCAAAAGCAACTGACAGTTGGAAATTCGTCAAAAACTTCCGCTTTAAATTTGTAAATAATTTTTTGATTAAATTTTTTTGTAACATAAAAAATATTGGAAAAAAAAAATTCCACCTGTTATAAATTTTCCTCTCCAATGATCAAACTGAAGTTTGGAGGCTGGTTGGTTGGTTGATTGATTTTTGACGGCCGATTATCTACAGTAGGGATATAGGCCCGAGGGGGGAGTGCCCTTCGTGGGGGTCTTTCTAAAGGAACCTAACCCGTATTTACGCTTGGAAATCCATGGCTCGAAGAATTCCACGAAAACTCCGAACGATTAGGCCGACGGGCGTGATTGGGATAGAACCCAGCACCTCCCGTCTACCAGCTTCGACAGCAGAACTTCTCAGCCACTGGTGGGTCGAAGTTTGGAGGCAATCGACATAGCATTACGTTAAAAAGTACTCTTTGTGAAGCAACTTTGAATGAAATTTAATTTCATCAACGATATCACCGCTAACAAGGCATTGAAATCTAGTATATAGCGTTCGTCATTCAACGCATAACACTATCTGCATTATTACACTTTATTTGGCAGAAGGTAAATAAGATCTCAATCCAAGTATTTTTTTTTTTCCTTTATTTATAATATCATACATAATCTTCCAATTTTGAAATGTCATTTTGACCTATCAGCTTTTACATAAAATATATCCATGCAATACATTACTAAGGAAGAAAAAAAATTGTAAATGATTTAATTTTTATATATAAGAATAAATTTACTCTAAAACTTGAAAAAAATACCTGGAGTGGGATTCGAACCCACGGCTAACGATCCAGTTCGCTTGCCCCGATGTATAAGCAAACAGGATATTCCAAGAACGATTACACAACATGCAACAATAACTACTGATTTGTGTGCGACGATTTGGCACTTTTGAACACAACTGCGATCCCCAGTATAGCTTCGTACCAAGTCATTGACTTAGATTACACCATTGGTTTACTTTGGTTGGTTGTGTTTATGACGGCCAATTATCAACACGAGGGATATAGGCCCTAAGAGGGGGGGGGGGAGGGTTGCCCTTCGTGGAGGTCTTTCTAAAGGAACCTAACCCGTATTTACGCATGGAAATCCAAGGTTTCGAAGAAAACCCCGAAACGGTTACGCCGACGGGCGCGATTGGGTTCGAACCCAGCACCTCCCGTCTACCAGCTGCGAGAGTAGAGCCTCTCAGGCACTGGTGGGGCTGGTTTACTTTGGTTTCGTTGTATAAAATCCGTTGAACCTGAGGCTAAAAGGTCTCTACCCTATAACATAGGGGAGATGGGGGCACATGTGAACATGGAGCAGATGTGAACATAGCAATTTTTCAATAGTTATTATAAGTTTTTTTATTTGAAAAAAATTTCTAAAGATGACAGTACCTGTGGACATATGATAAATATTTTTTAAAGTTTTTTTACATTTTGTTTGTCCCCTGTAGCCAAAACACTGCTATAGATCTCAAAAGTAAAATCTTTGTTCCAAGCTGATAAGCGAATAACTTTATTTATTTATTCGTTTATCTGAATTTGAGTATTTTAATAAATATTATGAATACTAATAAACATTTTTGATAAATTTCTTTTTCTTCGAAAATTGAGAAATGTTAATGATTTATCAATTTAACTCTAGCAGCCATGTGGGGCACTTGTGAACAGACTAGTTGGGGGAAATATTAACAGTTCATAAGTGTCCCAATAATCATTCTGTGATTCTGTTCCTTTTATTTAACTTAATGCGCTATAATCTCAGTTCCATTATCTATAGGCCCCACCAGTGGCCGAGAGGTTCTGCTCTCGAAGCTGGTAGACGGGAAGTGCTGGGTTCGATCCCAATCGCGCCCGTCGGCCTAATCGTTCGGAGTTTTCGTGGTTTTCTTCGAACCTTGGTTCTCCAAGCGTTAATACGGGTTAGGTTCCCTTAGAAAGACCTCCACGGAAGGCACCCCCCCTTAGGGCCCATATCCCACGTGCAGATAATTGGCCGACATAAATACAACCAACCAACCATTATCTATAACTTTCCTGAAATAGAAGACATTTTACTCACACAAATTTGATTTTGTATTGAAAGTTCCACAAACACATATTTTAGCAAGTACATAAAGAGCAATAAACTCGTTTATGTTCAATTGTTCTTTAAACAAATTTAATGTTTTCTATAATGCAATAAGTGTTACGTATTATTTTATTAAACGGTTTACAACAATATGTTTTATGCATAGTTTTTACAAAAGTATTACTTTAAACAACTTTGTAAAATTTTCTATTACATTTGTTCAAAACTTGCAATGATGGCTTACTTCCATCTCTGAAACAGTTATGTATATGATGCGTTGAATGGTTGGTTGGTTGATTTTTTGACGGCCGGTTATCTACACTAGGGATATGGGTCCAAGAGGAGGACTTCCCTTCGTGGGGGGTCTTTCTAAGGGAACCTAACCCGTATTTACGCATGGAAATCCACGGCTCGAAGAAAACCGCGAAAACTCTGAACGATTATGCCGACGGGCGCGATTGGGATCGAACCCAGCACCTCCCGTCTACCAGCTTCGAGAGTAGAACCTCTCAGCCACTGTTGGGGTGCTTTGAATGGTTGGTTGGTTGATTTTTTGACGGCCGATTATCTACACGAGGGATATAGGCCCGGGGGGAGTGCCCTCCGTGGGGGTCTTTCTAAGGGAACCTAATCCGTATTTACACATGGAAAATCCACGGCTCGAAGAAAACCACGAAAACTCCGAACGATTAGGCCGACGGGCGCGATTGGGATCGAACCCAGCCCTTCCCGTCTACCAGCTTCGAGGGCAGAACCTCTCGGCCACTGGTGGGGCCGCTTTGAATGTAAATAGATATCAGTGTTATTTTAGGAAAGTAAAATTTTCAAACTGATAACTACTGTAAAATCCCCTCTCCTCTTTCAAAAGCAAAAGAAGTTAAATTTTGGGGGGGGGGGGAGGGGGTAGTCGATATTTCTTTTAAAAATCATTAAAAACTCTTCTTTAACTATGAGTTACAAGTAAATAAGGCAAATACAGCAGTGAGAATCTTTCTTATTTCGGTAGATTTCCGATAAATAGTATGTAAATGCCACTCCCTAAAATTCCCCCCCCCCTCCCCGCCAGTGGCTGAAAGGTTCTGCTCTCGAAGCTGGTAGACAGGAGGTGCTGGGTTCGATCCCAATCGCGCCCTTTCGGCTTACTCGTTCGGAGTTTTCTTCGAGCCATGGATTTCCATGCATAAATACGGGTTTGATTCACTTAGAAGGAACCCCACGAAGGGCACTTCCCCCCTCGGGCCTATATCCCTAGTGTAGATAATCGGCCGTCAAACATAAACCAACCAACCCTAAAATTTCCCTCAAACAAGAACCCCTAAGCAAAAATTTCAATTTCTTTATTTTATCGCAACTATACTTAATGGCTGGTCGTATTTATGAAGGCCAATTATCAGCACGAGGGACATAGGCAATAAGAGGGAAAGTGCCCCCGTGGGAGTCTTTCTAAGGGAACCTAACCCGTGTCTACGCTTGGAATTCCAAGGTTCGAAGAAAACCACGAACAATTTGGCAGACGGGCAAGATTGGGATCGAACCCAGCACCTCCCGTCTACCAGCTTCGAGAGCAGAACCTCTCGGCCACTTGTGGGGCCTGTACTTAAAGAATCAACTAAGTCTCCCCTCCACATACAAATGTACTTATTTTCATTTTATAATCTCTTTCTTAAACATATCACACAGATAGATTGTGTTTATGACGGCCAATTATCAACACGAGGAATATAGGCCCTAAGGGGGGGAGTGCCCTCCGTGGGGGTGTTTCTAAGGGAACCTAACCCGTATTTACGCGTGGGAATCCACGGTTCGAAGAAAACCACGAAAACTCCGAACGATTAGGTCGACGGGCGCGATTGGGATCGAACCCAGCACCTCCCGTCTACCAGCTCATATCACCCAGAAACTATATATATATATTCTTTATGGTGAATTTAACTGGTAATATAACTAATGATTATTATGACAAATTAATAACAGAATACAAAGCATGTCAAAGGCTATTTTTTCCTTGTGTTCACATGTGCTCCACGTTTTTCACGGCTACCCCGCTGATGGGGGCACGTTTGAACAAATTTTTAAAATTATAAAACTATTAAAAAATGAAAGAACTATACAGATGATTTAAAAAAAATTACCATGTGTTTTTTTTTATTATGTTGAGTAGTTTTTGTTTCTAGAAATTAATCCAGTTATGAGAAAAAGCTATATTTACGCGAACTGTTCATATGTGCCCCCATCTCCCCTATATTAAAATAATCAAAATCTGTGATAACCAAGGTCGACCCTCTCCTAGTTAGATTAACCCTACCAGTGGCCTAGAGGTTCTGCTCTCGAAGCTGGTAGACGGGAGGTGCTGGGTTCGATCCCAATCGCGCCCGTCGGCCTAATCGTTCGGAGTTTTCGTGGTTTTCTTCGAACCTTGGTTTTCCAAGCGTAAATACGGGTTAGGCTCCCGTAGACCTCGATTATCGGGAACTCTTTTTCGGGCCTTCGAAATATTCGTTCTGATAAAAGGTATACAAAAATTTTCGAAATTGTTGCCGAGATATTTGTAATCATATTTTACACACTCTTCGATTTTTCATGGCCCTGTGTTTCATTCAAATTGCAATTCAAAGATATATTTTAATTGGAAATGAGGCGCTTAATTCGACGCAGTAAACTGTTAGTTGATATTATTATAATTTTTCGAGTTATAAGAATGTTTCTTTTACGCGATTCGGTACTACTCGATTATCCCGCCGACCAGAAAACTATCGGTAAACTATAAGATTAAATGCCAATAATGGCTTATCGTAAATGTCAAGCATTTAATGCATCTCCATACCTATACGGGGGTTACAGGGAGACCCTGTGCTGTCGTCAAATGCCACCAAATTTGTCGCCAACTTGGCTATATATCGCCAAATGTGGCGACGAAAATTACTCGCCAAAAGTGATGCCAAATTGGCGGTATCTCTAATATTTCGCCAAATTCCCATAGACTTCCATTGTAAACCAATAGTGTTTACTTGGCTTACAGAAAATCAACAAATTGAGATATTTTCCTTCTATATACAAGGGGTGATCAAATGAAAAGGTACGAAACGACATGGTGGGTACAAATGCAGACTTTATTCAAAATATTCACCATAGGCCTGATCACAACGATCCCACTGATGAACAAGCCGCAGGATTCCTTGTTCCCAGAATTCCTGTGGCCGTGAAGAGACCCAGTCCTTCACAGCGTCCTTGAGTACGTCGTCCGAGTTGAAGGGCTTTCCTTTCAGGTGTTTCTTCAGTGGACCAAACACGTGGAAATCGCAGGCGACATGTCCGGACTGTAGGGCGGATGGTCCAACGTCTCCCACTTGAACTGGTCTCGGGTCATCACCCAGACTCTCACGGCCTGCACGAAAATGGGCACTCCATTTTCTGACAGACTTCAGACAAATTTCTCCCCGTAAACTGTCACCATCTGGCGATGAATAGCTGCCGGTTTCTCACCTTCCGGTGTCAGAAATCGGATAACACATCTCTGCTCCTCAATCGTCGAATTTTGCAACGCGAACGCCATCCTGTCCGCATACGGACTGCCGCATCATTTGGACGCTTCTTTTGATAAGAGCCTCTGCTCTCTACTGCGCAGGCGGGCACCCGCGCATGCTCCGATCCCAGTCAGAGACTCCAATCGCATCCCGAGATGTCTCGCTACGTTCTCCCATTGCGGAATATGCAAATATTTAACTGTTACGTTTTTACGTCGTTTCGTACCTTTTCATTTGATCACCCCTTGTATAAAAAAAAGTTTTGATTTGGAAATGGACCAATGAAAATCTGCGTAGATATTCCGGGTAGAACTCATCCAATTTAAATGCTTAAGTCAAGGCCTCCTTATCGAAATAACAGGCCTCGCAATCGCTAAGTTTTCTTTGTCCGCTGTACACGTGGTTAGAAACCACATAGTTTTCCGTGACTAGCGCGATCTAACGTGAGAAACAGAAATATTTTTTAATTTGTTTTCCATTTGTCTTTTACCATTTTCTTTACGATGTGCTTTGTAGTTTGCAAATGATAGTTGTTAATCTTAAAATTTTCATAAGTTCTAGACATTTTATTTAAAAAATGAACTTATTTTACTGTTAAACAAAAAATGTTTACTGCTGTATTCCGTTATGTAAATAAATGATGATAATAATAGTAATAATAATCAGGAAAGAAAAGTATTTTACCATGAATTTCTCAGTGATATTAGTTATTGAAATAAATGGATAGCATCTAGATCCGGAAAATGTAAAATATTTCATTTTCTCTTTTATATTTTCAAATATGTGATTTATTTTATTTCTGCTATTTCTTTTCTTTTCACAATTAATTTCACCTTACAGTATTAATTTAACATCGCTCCTTCAATTTGTTTCGATGCACAGTCTCATTTATTTAGTTATTGGCCTATCATTTGTTTTATTTTTGAAGGTATGGGGGATCATTTCAGTTTAACATACTTTAGATGAAAGCTTCACTGTTTTTTCATATAAAGTTTGTATGTATTAATCTATGGAAAGTTTCATAATTGGCTCCACAGCCAATTGGCATATCTTGGCGGGCATAGTTTGGTGCGTAATTAATTTCCTTGTTTTAACTCACATATGTTATGTAAGTTTTCCTAAAATGTATCAAAGTATTTTAGGAAAGTTAAAACACGCATACATACACATAAAAACAGACTGAAGTCATAAACACTTAAAAAATTGGAAAAATAAAGTTTAATAATCACTTAAATTTATACATGTCCCTCAACTTTCCGCAAATACCGTATTCTTGTCATGCTACGATTTTGGTGTTTGTAAATCTTAATTTGAGTATTCTGCCTTAATCAGATCTAGAGCCAATTGGCGTAAGTGTAGTTTGGCGCAAAATTAATTTTATTTTTAAACCGAATACTTGATACCACATTATTCCAGCATCGCGTTTTTGCAGTCAACTTTGACTGTGGAACAGATTACAGAACATTAGCTAATACTACATTATATAATAATAAATCGGTATTTTTCAAGTATAGGGGCCTTGGCGAGAGAAGAAAATTTGGCAACGTCTGGAAGCATATTCACTGTTTCACATAAAGAAGCAATATTTTCCAATATTCGTACAATTTATTTAATATAAAAAAGGCATTTATCTATTTTATATACAAATATAAACAAATCGTATATAAAAAACAATAATAATATCTAGAAACTAAATTTATACATGTAAATTCGGCACAGATGTCATATTGGCGCGATTTTTTTTTTCTGGCGCCAATGTCATATACGCACCGGATACTTAACTGGCACCAAAGTATCGTTATTTTGCTTGATATGGTTATCCGGATATAGATGATATGGTAACGAGGTTTTCGCAAAATTGGCGTCGGAAAAAAATTGCGCCAATATGGGGCCGTATATGACATCTGTGCCGTAAATTCTTATAAAACAAGCTGACAGTTCATAAGTTTTGTTTTCATAACTGTTTATATCAATCGGCAACAAATCGCTCTTTCCGAAGCCCAAATTGTGCCAAGATTTAAAAAAAATAACCCGCAAAGTCCTATATACTGAAAATGGTACTTGTTAGTTATCCCGTCGACCAAATTACTGTCGCCAATTTGTAAGATTAAATGCCAATAACGGTTTGCCATAAATTAATTAATTTTAAGATTAAATATCAATAATGGCCAATAAAACCAATATTTCGACGTTTTATTTGTATTTTTATTAATGTTATACTAATTTATTTGTTTTTTCGTTATTTAAAATAAAAAATTGTGTCAATTTGTAGAACTTGGTGAGTAGTTTGGCGATTTATATAATTTGGCGAAATTGGTCGACGGGATAATTAACAAGTACCCTGAAAAAATATCAATAAATCTTATATTTAAATCTTCATTTTTGACATGTTTCATTTTTTAAAGCCAGAACATAATTGTGCGAAATATTTTTTTTACGCCTTTATTTTACTGGAATTCGAAAAATATTTTATACAATTTTGCCAATAACACAACATTTTCAATTTTTTACTATGCATTTGTTTATGGAGTATTACCAGGAGTATACACCAGGTGGCGTAACTTACGAGACAAAGTCAGCTAATAAGTTGGCAATTTTCGGGGACATTTTCACCCATAGACTTTCTCCGGATCGTCAAGTCTGTTTTATGATAAGTAGACCACGGGACAAGTGCTCAAAAAGTAATTAAAAACTAAGTTTCGTTTGCAACATTTGGGGAGTATAAAAAAATACGTTTTATAGTATTTTACAAATGTACATATTAAGAAAATACAATGTTCTCCAAAAAATATTTGCACATTAATTTTTTATGGCCAGCAAAAGTTGAGTTGCAAAAATTAACATTTCAAAAGTGGTATTTATACCTCTTGACTTTAAAATAGAATATTTACACTTAATTTGATATATTAATAATTGGAATAGAATAAAATAGAAAATATATTAAGGAAATAAGATACACACAGGGTGGAATTTTAGTATTGCCAACTTTGCATTTTACCATTTTTAAGGGTTTACATTATTTCCACTTATAAGCTTCTGAAAATTTCAAACACTTTTAAATGACTTTTCCAAAACCTTACATGTTTTTTGAAGCACTTCATTGAGACGCAATTCATTTTTAAACAAATAAAAATAACTCCAAAATACATAATTTAACAAAATAGAAAATATACATACTGCAAGTATGAAAGCGAAGAGAAGATCCTGTTTGGTTGGTTGGTTGATTTTGTGACGGCCGATTATCTACACTAGGGATATAGGCCCGAGGGGGAGTGCCCTTCGTAGGGGTCTTTCTAAGGGAACCTAACCCGTATTAACGCATGGAAATCCATGGTTCGAAGAAAACCACGAAAACTCCGAACGATTAGGCCGACGGGCGCGACTGGGATCGAACCCAGCACTTCCCGTCTACCAGTTTCGAGAGCAGAACCTCTCAGCCACCGGTGGGGCAAGATACTGTTTGGACTTCTGAAAAATATTCAAATTATTTTTGAATTTGAATGTATTTTTTTTTTTTTAGAACAACGCAACATGTGATGTTGAAATTACATATATTAAAATTTGAAGGACATTACCCGAGAGTTTTAAACCTCGTTTCCGAAACATGCCTGACAGAGCCAAATCAAATTTCAAATTATAACAGAACTACTGGATATCGGATGGTTCCTTCCAGGTGTTCATCCACCCTCTTCCCAATTTTTTAAAACATTAATTTTAAATATATTCAATGCATTAAATTTTCAAAGTTAAACGTGAAAACAAAAATTTACATTAGTAATTTACAAACATTAAACTTTCCGCACTTAAAATAGCGACAAATAATCTTTCTACTATGTTTCAACTGATCTTTCTAACTATTAAATCAAGAAGTTTGGATAATTTTCTATAAGAAACAAGAAACAATATAAATTAAATTAATAATTAAATAAAAATCCTGAACAGTAGTAAAAACACTTATTCATATCACATGGATATTATCTCTGGAAAGCTGCATGGCTACAGCATAAATAAAATGAAATATCCTTAAAAGTACATTAAACTTTCAAAGTTAAACATGAAAACAAAAATTTACATTAGTAATTTGCAAACATTAAACTTTCTGCACTAAAAATGTCAACAAATAATCTTTCTACTATCTCTCGACTGATCTTTCTACTGTTAAACTAAGAATTTTGAATAATTTTTTATAAGAAACAAGAAACAACAAAAATTAAATTAATAATTAAAGAAAAATCCTGAACAGTAGTAAAAACACTTATTCATATCACACGGATGTTATCTCAGGAAAGCTGCATGGCTACAGCATAAATAAAATGAATTAATCCTTAAAAGTACATTAAACTTTCAAAGTTAAACATGAAAACAAAAATTTACATTAATAATTTGCAAACATTAAACTTTCTGCACTAAAAATGTCAACAAATAATCTTTCTACTATCTCTCGATTGATCTTTCTACTGTTAAACCAAGAATTTTGGATAATTCTCTATAAGAAACAAGAAACAATAGAAATTAAGTTACTAATTAATAAAAAATCCTGAACAGTGGTAAAATCACTTGCATATTTTTTCTGGAAAGTTAATTTTAATTTCCTAACCTTCTTTGATCAGTTCGCTGCTTAAGGAACATTCCAGATACTTAATTTTTTTAAACAACAGTATCTTTCTCACTTCTCCCTGTTTCAACTTTTTTGGCAACAAAATGTATTTTATAAAGGATATATTTTAAGAAGAATATTCAATATCAGAATCTTCTGAATCAGGTTCCTGAATTAGAACCAAGTGTTCTTCGTCATCACATTCGATATTTGAACAATCGACACAGGAGCATATATCTGTACAAAATATATTAGCTGCTTTACATGAACACTGTTTTGTAGCACAAGTACTTTTTCGGCATGCACATGAAACTTGCTTTAGCAAAGTGTCGGGTATGTGTGGAATGAAATTCCAAATGAATTTCAAATAATTTTCTTCAACAACCCAACCATTTTCAAAAGTTGGAAGAGAAGCAGATATTATGGGATTGAGACACATTCTATGGACACAAGCTTGATAATTACACCTTTTGACATGACAAAAAAAAAGAATCATAATTTGGGGGTAGCATAGTATCTGTAGTTAGTTTTAACTTAAATAATGTGTATCTAGCATCATTTACACTTTTGCAGTGTGGTTGGCCATATAGTTCACAAACAAACATTTCCAATACATTTACAGGTCCACAATTAATGTCCCACAATTTCCCTAACTGCTGAAATGCATTCACATATATGTCATTTTTTTGCATCAACTTGAACGCCTTAATTTTGCCTTTATCTTTAAATGCACTTGTGCTATCACAGCCAGTAAAAACATGAAGGCCAATCAAAGCGCTACACACAGACTTGCCCAATATATTTGATAAATGTGAAACATTAATGCAAGAAGTTCCCGTCATAAGATACATAGAAGAACATATATGTTCATTCATAGATAAACAAAGAATAAACACATCAGTATCTGAACTTCGAATTATAACAGTGTCTGCAAATTCTGAAACTTGATGTGCGTGAAGGATCATTCTCGTGTCTGCTTCCTCATGATCAGAGTTTAGTTCAGATAGTTCTTGTGTTAAAACCATATTCTTAGAGGAAGTCAAAGAATGACACTTTTCTCCATTGGCAATAACTACACACAGATTTTGAAAAAAGGTAGCTTCAGCCCGAGACCATTCCTCATACAAAAATTCAACTAATATTTCCTTATTTTTGCCATTTGAGAGAAATTTTTTAAATTGGTTTGGTGTTTTTTTATCTCTATTTACAATTTTAATTACAGTACAGTCCTCTGTTGCTCTCCTATTTCTCTCTTGATTTTAAATACTGATTTCAGGATATCGATCAGTTATAAACTAAATTCTTTGTTCCCCATGACGAATACCCATATTTACAATATTCTGAAGAATTTGCAAAGCATATGCACCAAATATTTCTGGAATATGTCTCATTTGCTGGATTACTTCCATTCCATCAATGATCAAAACAATCTTTTCACTTTTTGTAATACTACATAGTGTTTGATGTGGTTCCATCAAACTTAATAAAAAATGTGATAAGGCTGCTTTGTTTGTCTTAGCTAATGAGCCATCACTGTTTGAAATGGAAGGTGGATAGAGACTTAAACTATACGTCATGATATTTTTCATATCCAATTCTGTAGATTGTCCAGTAACAATAATTCGAGCAAGTAAATTAGTTGTTGTCATAGCATAAGCCTTTGATTTATGTCTTACTTTTAATGCAGATTTTCCAGCATCTGAAAAAGTGAGCAGTTTCTGCAACTTTATAGGTGAAAATATATTGACACTTCCATCTGACTTTAAACACGTTTTATGAAACTGATCATAGGCAGCTACTCCTCTGACTAATGCTGTTTCAAGATCTTTTTGTATTTCTGTATTTGCAATCATGCCACTAGTGATATTTACTATGCCATCTTCAATGACTTTAAATGGATTAATCATTGATGATATAGTAGACACTACACTACAAACACTAGTTTCATCTTTTTTAATCCGAGTATTATCAAGCTCTTTTTTACTTCTGTGGTTTCCTCTGCTTTTTCTGGCCAGTTCTTCACACACAAGACTGATTTGAGCCCGCATGTGATGTGATAGCATCCATCGATGAACTGCATTCTGATTATTTGTTAATCCAAACATGCCTGCTTTTGTTTTAGAATCTCTGTTGGCAGTTTGTTCAATTATTTGATCACAAGCTGTTCCAGAAAAACCATAACAGTTTTAGCGATGCACAGCAAATTCCCCTTCAAGCATTTTTTGGTGAACAGAAGGATGCTTTTCATGTAAATTTAACATTTCTGTCATGTATACTGGCAAATACCGAGCATAATTTATTCTATCATGAGCAAAGATCCATGGAATCATCTCGGAAATCGATGCTAAATGCAGGGTCCAATCACCAACTCTTGTGGCACGAATAAACCGTAACAATATTACTACAGTTTCCAAATATGAAACCCAGAATTTGAAAGTAGGATTTAAATTGCTATTTTGGGCCACAAATTCATTAAAATTTTCTAACACAGGGAAAAATAATGGAGATAGAATATTTTCATTTAAATATCCTGGAGAATACGATTTATGTATATATTGAGCAATTTTATTAATTTCATTAAGTTGTTTCTCAGATACACTGTCTAAATATTCGTTCCACAACAAACGGCTAACTGCTTCAAACACCAACTTATGAACACGTAAACTACGATTATAATGTTTTCCACTCATTACTCCATTTATGGATCCCTCAGAAACAATTCCAGATTCTACCATTATATTCGCTAAACCAGCATCTTTGAATCGTTTTCCCAATACAGCCAAAAAGCACAATGATACATGAAATTCTCCAAGACGTACAACAAAGCGTTTTTGGAATTTCTCTTCTTGCCAACATATTTGTTGTGCTTTTGCATACAGTGCTTGATCAAAAACTAACACAATGCTTTCTAATTCCAGCTTATTTGCAATATCAAGACTCTTTAACAATAAAGTATATACAGTATATACAGTATATATCGAGTATATAAAGTATATATCGAAATATAAAATTCCGGTCCCAAACCGACCAATAGGAAAAACAGTTCGGCCCTGCCCGGAAAAAAAGTTCAAATCGTAGTCTGGCCCAGCCTTACTCAATTTCTACATAGTTTTTTTTACATCGATATGGTTAAAAGTTGTTTCGTATGGAGGAGTTCTGACCAAAAATGCTTATTATATTTTTTCTTTTTTCATTTTTATAATTATTATTTTTAAAGAAGCGCCAAAAGCTGTCATTATTTGTTTTATTAAGGAATCTCTATTTATATGTAAATGATTCACTTCTCCTTTAATATCGTTAATCCATATTCCATGTATTGGAGACAATGAAAAATGCTATAAAGTAAAATCTTTTAAGATGGAATCACATAGGAAATAAAAAAAAAGCGTCATAGACAAGTTCCCTTCTTAGGAATTGTAAATGTAGTCTATTTTTTCTCAGGTATTATTATATTCACTTTCCACGGATCAACAGATTTTTCCGTTTAAGAAAGGATTCCGTCATAGGCAGATTTTTTTCACTAGTTTTAAGTGTATTTTAATTTTTTTGCCCTAAAATCTACAATCCTTTAAAAATATGAATGTTTTATTGCAAAATAATGGCCATTTAAAAATATATGCATTTGTTGTAAAAGTTTTTGGACTGAGCCAAATATTAGTTACTTTTGCACGGATTAGGTCAGTCAGAGATGTGATTTTAATACGGGTTGTCTCGAGACCGGGACTGAAAATTTCGCCCAGGGGAGACCTAGGAATAAGGTAGCCAGTCTCGGTTCGGTATAACCAGTGGCCGAGAGGTTCTGCTCTCAAAGCTGGTAGGCCCCACCAGTGGTCGAGATGTTCTGCTCTCGAAGCTGGTAGACGGGAAGTGCTGGGTTCGATCCCAATCGCGCCCGTCGGCCTAATCGTTCGAAGTTTTCGTGGTTTTCTTCGAGCCATGGATTTTCATTCATAAATACGCCTTAGGTTCCATTAGAAAGACCCCCACGAAGGGCACTCCCCCCTTAGGACCTATATCCCTCGTGTTGATAATTGGCCGTCATAAACACAACCAACCAAACTCAAAGCTGGTAGACGGGAAGACTCTAGACGGTATTTCAACATGTAAGAAGGGTTCGAACCCAATCGCGCCCTTCGGTCCAATCGTTCGGAGTTTTCAGTGGTTCTTTTCCGAACCTTGGATATCCTTGCGTAAATACGGGTTAGGTTTCCTTAGAAAGACCTCCACGGAAGGCCTTCCCCTTCGGGCCCATATCCCTCGTGTAGATAATTGGCCGTCATAAATCACACCAACACCCGGTTCGGTTTGAAAAAATACGAACCCGGCCGGGCCGAATTTTTAGGAAAAACTCGCCAATCCCGGGTCAGGCCCGGCACGGCCCCAGAATACAGACAGTTTTAAAGGGCTCGCCGGAACGATAAAAAGATTGAATTTGTGAGGGCTAAAATTATGAAAAATTCTTAATTGGCATGTTAGAAAAAGCATTGTTTCAAATTACACATTTAACATTTATTTATGGACATTTAAATAGTACAAAGAGGAGGTGGAAACGGCAAAAGTTAAACTGAATCAGAAGTTTAAGCTACAGAAAGAAGTTACTTTTTCACGTGCAATTTTTTAAAAAGCATTTAAACATTTTATTAGGAGCCAATCTTTGTTTAAAAGACGAGAAATGCGTCTTTCTGGATGATGTTTTTTTCTTTTCTTTTTTTAAATTCTTTTTACCATTTCTCGTCTTTAAATTAGTATAAGTCAATAATCATAAATAAAAAAGGTGCAAACTTGGAACATATCTTTTTTTATTATTTTACATTAATTTTGTTTCGGCAAATTTGAAAAAAAAATTACTTTTGAAAATATGATTTAAAAAAAAATAAGTTACATAATTTTTTAAATAGATATTTTTAATATTTTTTAAATTAATATTTTAAAAAATCCTGAAACAAAACTGAAATTTTACTTTCCTTTTTAATTAAATGAAAAAAAAATTTGAATCCGATTAATAATGGCCCCACCAGTGGCTGAGAGGTTATGCTCTCGAAGCTGGTAGACGGGAAGTGCTGGGTTCGAACCCAATCGCGCCCGTCGGCCTAATCGTTCGGAGTTTTCGTGGTTTTCTTCGAACCTTGGATTTCCAAGCGTTAATACGGGTTAGGTTCCCTTAGAAAGACCCCCACGAAGGGCACTCCCCCCTGGGCCTATATCCCTCGTGCAGATAATTGGCCGTCATAAATACAACCAACCAACCAACCGATTAATAATGTTTCGAGTTTAAAGATTTTAAATTAAATCCGCTTAAGAAACTACTAATCATTTAATTTTTTTAATAACTTTATGAGAAATATTAGGATGTGATTTTGTTTGCAAATTATATGGTAACCATCACAAAAAAAGAATTAAAATCAAAATTCTAACTCAACAAATATATTTTTTACATGTTTCCTAGAACTCTTAAAGTAACACTGTTTCTTGGATTGCACGTATTTCAATTTGTGTCTAATCCCTTAAAACCTGATGAATTATTTAAACGGCCATAACTCTGCGAGTTTTTCAGATATGAAGATGCAATTTTTTGTGTATAATTCAGGAATCGATAAGGAAAGTTTTCCTGATTGGAATTTTTTCACTACAGGGGGCGTATAAAAAATTAATTTTCGTATTTTTCAAATAGACACCCCATTGGAGATGCAACTTGTTTCATTAAATTTTGCACCTTTTTAAAT